>BGPR01050009.1:0-11164 GCA_013235015.1 Araneus ventricosus
CTGTTACTTTGGGCCGTTACGTATGTATGATTTTGGTTAATAATAAAACCTTTTAAGAAAAGCCCAGTCTCGTAGTTGTGCCACCCCTCAGCGAAAGGTTTCACCTCTCTACAAGGGTGAAAACACTCTCGACGATAACAAGGACTTTGCACAATTCACAAATTTATAAACCCTAATCTTGAATATTGTAGTGTTGTGATCCTGACTGTCAAAAATACAATTTGAAATTCGGGACATAGTACAATTCACAAACAATATTATAAACCCTAATCTTGAATATTGTAGTGTTATTTGTGAATCTTCCTCCAAAATAAAATTGAAATTCTTGACGATTACAAACTAAATTC
Organism: Araneus ventricosus; assembly: GCA_013235015.1. NCBI lineage: Eukaryota > Metazoa > Arthropoda > Arachnida > Araneae > Araneidae > Araneus > Araneus ventricosus. Next base: position 348 of record BGPR01050009.1, read on the forward strand.
ATGCATTATTCATTTCTACAGAAAAATCATTTTTTTATTTACGGTATATATCTCTATCATATCTACTAATATTTTTCACATTCCCAGTTTGACCTCAGAGACGAGATCTTTCTGGTATTTTGATATTTTTTATAAGTCATCAATAATACAGGTTATTATAAATTTCAAAACTCATTTCAAAAATTAATAAAAACATGTGTACAACTACAGGTTTTTTTAAATGAGACACATTTAAAAAAATTCTTTTTTTCAGATAGGTACATTTTCCGGCGGTCTAGGTTGTCGCAAATTATTGGACATCTCCCATTTTTTCAAGCCATTATCTGCAGAAACTATTAAGATTGAAGAAAAGAAAGCATGTATTTGTAGGAGATTTACGCTCTTTATTTGTTAAATCAACTGTAATTCGACAACTGAATAGTTTTCTGAGGGCATTCAAGAAAAACTAGAAATGGAAAAAAACGCGCATCGGCTTCCGCTGATGGGTAGCATGCGACTGGAAATGTCTCTAACAAATTTAGAGACGTGTTATAATACGCCACTTATGAAACTTCTTCATTTGCTCTCTCATTTTGAAAAAAAAACACGGGTTCCAACATTATTAGTTATTTTTATATTAATTTTTTTGAAGTAAATAATTTATATGATTTATGACTACCTAATAAGATTGATTGCAGAGTGACATGATAAGCTGTACTCATTTTGCAGTATCTACAAGTCTCAGAAGGAGGCCAATAGCTTATTTCAAAATGTGTTTGTGAAATGTGATTATGTATATAAATCGTGATAAATTTCTAACAAGTTTCCTGAAGAACATGGTTAATATGATCTTTGTTGTTTTAAAATTACATGTGCCTGTATTTTAATTCCTAATACGCTTTTAAATATTTTTTACTCACCCAATGTTTTTAAGTTTCAATATCTCGTCGCTTAACAAACATTTCTCTATCTCATTTTTTAAATTTCAAAGAGAAGAAAATACTCAATTTTTCGCTACCAATAACAGATATTTTAGATTTCTTTTTAACGTATTGAACATTGGGTCTTATGTCTATATTAAGATGTTAAAATTCAGAAATATCTGTTATGAGCCACGAAAAATTAATAACCCTCTTTCTCTTGAAATTTCAAACAATTGAAATGAATAGTGCTACTAATTAGCTACGTTAACTTTCTAACCCAATATATTCTTAATGTTTTGAAATTCACTGATCTGGTTTTTTTATTCTTCGATGTTTGACGTTCCATTTCATGTCATACACTCTCTAAATGGGTTTTTCTGCTTGTGTCCATTTTCTTGTGGCGTATAGAAAACTTCGCTCGTGCAAATATTCTTGTCCGAGAAACGAGACCACATAATCAGTATGGCGACCTAATCACCATTTTCATTGTATCATTTGGGAAACGTGGCATTTTGCAGATAGTGGGAAATTGTCAATTTGGGCAGGTCAGTTTAACTTAAAGATTCTATTAAAATGTTTTACCGTGAAATAGGCAAAATTTATTTACAACTATGTAAATGTGGTTTATAGAATCATTTGAAAACTATCGGTTACCTACCATATGTATAAAAATGGAACAAGTGTGTAGATTTAAATAACACAAATGTTTAATCGTGAATATTACTGACTTTGTTTGACTTAAGTGGAAATATGTTATTATATCCTGAGAGGAAACTGTTTGGAAAAATTTGATACAATAATTTTATCAAAATAATTTAAAGATACGGTTGGGTGAATTATTTTGTGAAGGAGCACAAACAGTTCACCTTAATTACACTATTTAAATCATCTTCGACAAAGAGGAATACCCACAAAGCAGTTATAATCACTAGTAGTTATAATTTGATTGGATCCAAATAAAACAAAAGAAACACTCAATAAAGGAATTAACCGTTTGTATATATAAATGAGATGACATTTCTAGATGAAGCATCTTTTTATACATTCTTGTCGGATAGCTTATTATAAAAATAATATAATAGCGAAAACACACGGCTTCATTTTGAAATTGAAACAAATTATGTAATGTTAACTTCTAAAGCGCTAAATCAACCCACTTACACGTGTATAATCATAGATCTTTATTATCTTTCAGGAGTGCAAAGGGTTTAAAATCAAGTTAAAAAGAATCAATAACTAAAAGGTGATATCGGATTATATATCTGTATGTGACAGAAATAATAAAATCTCATATTAGGTTTGCACCATACATTTGTCTGCTGATGTGAATTTGAAATCAAAAGAATACTTTGCGTTAATTGTGGTTAAAAAAAAATTGGAGACCAATTTGGAAACCAATTTCCTTAATTAGACCAACGATACCTTTTTTATGCTATTTGTTTCTACTTTAAATCCGCATTTCTTGATACTAATTCTAATTTTTAAAATTAACTACGGGAAAATTCACTTTTTTTGCTTATAAAATTATTTCTCTATCACTGAACCTTAAAAAAAATATTCAGGTAGTCAAATTTGGCAGCATTCTCTATATACGTTAAAGACTGGTTTAAGTCAAATTAAGTTTGCCGTTTTGCTAATTTGGCCGGGAAAATTCGTCTGACAACTAAAGGATGGAGCTGGCTGGTCAAGAAGACAATTTTTTCTTTTTGTGTCATTCAACTGGGTCAGGCTTTAAACATCAGGTGATGACTTATAAAGTGTTTTGACGATTATTTTATGATTTATTTCACTTAAACCATTTGAACATTTAACATATTGCAAATGTATTTTTTGATAATTTAAATTTATAAGATGTAGTGAAAAAACATCTCCATACATACAGATGTTTGGTAGTGATTTTCTTTGAATGCTCGCAGCTCAAACTGCATTTTTTCAAATCATGCATAAGGATTCTTAAGAAATGTATTCATCATCCTCAGAAATTTTTCCAGCTATGTCTGTTTATTTACGAACCTGTGAAAAGTCGTCAAAAACTAAAAAAGGTATGTGTTCGTTTGTTTTCAATTGTTCTTTTATTTATAAACATTCGAAAATTAAAAAATTATGTGTTATGGTTTGTTTTCAGTGATTTGTATCTTATTTATAATCATTCAAAAATTAATGAATTATGTGTTATGGTTTATTTTCAGTGATTTGTATCTTATTTATGATCATTCAAAAATTGAAGAATTATGTGTTATGGCTTGTTTTCAGTGATTTGTATCTTATTTATAATTTTTAACTAAACAGTTTTATCATATTTTAACAACATAAAAAGTAAGTAAAACATATCTGGAAATTCACCACATTGCATGATTTGCTTAGTTTTTTAAAATTATGAGCGCAAGCGCAATGCATGTTCGACAACATATACAGAATTGGTTTACTTTATAAGGATATACATTTCCAATGTTTAAAATTATTACACTGGCTTTAAAATTCATATTTAGGAAGGAGTTTTGTCTCATGTAACTGAGGTAAAAAAATCCATCGAGTTCTTTAGATATTTGTTACGTTACAAATAGTCGCAATTTCACTACTTTTCTGTTGCCTTTTCGTTGTTAAGGGCCCTTCAGGCCATTAAATGGAGTTGGTGGTACCACATTTTCGAAAGACTGTTCATAATTTCTGTTCCACTCCGAAATATTTCATTTGGAACACCGCTCGTGCCTTGCTGAACCTGAGACCTAACGACCCGTGGTTTCTTAACTCGAGGATCGATTCACGCATCTTGTGATGTTGTTGCACTCTAAATCTTTCATGGCGCAAATGACCTCGAGTTACCTCTGTAAATATGATATAGTAGAACCTCGATAGTCAGAGATAATTGGAACTGGAAGCACTTAAGATAATCGAAAATTTAATTTTTATGATTTTTATGCGTTCTCCTAATGTGTTTTTAGTATCTTGCGCTTGTATATATTTAACTTTTTAATCCTTGCTTTTCTTCAATGGGTTTTTGATTTAATGTTTTAAATTTTAAGAAAAATTGTGTTTTTTTATGTTTTAATGTGACGGTATGTAACATTGACTTTTGGAATCTTAGCGTGTCCTTTAACGCTTTTGTGATTGCTTGTTTTCGTTTTAAATTATTTATGCGTGTACATTTTTATGATTATTATGGTTGTGTGCTTTGAACTTTTGTATTCTCTGCATTCAACATTTTTTCTAATGCGTTTTTTAATATCTTTATGATTCACTCATCGTGGCTTTTGATCTTTGTGTGTTTGTTGTTCATTACACTCTGTAAATGAAGCTATCTCTGTAGTCTGCTTTCGTTAAATAAATGAATAAAATGCGGTTAAAAGAGACTAAATTTTAAATCACGACTTCTTTTCTTTCTACATGTTTCTCCAAAACTGTTTATTTGAAATTATTTTTGTTATAGTAAGTACTACCGCGTATTAAGATTTTAACAAATTCGTTCATTACTTATCATCAAACTTCTTACATGCGTTTAAGGAAACATTAATTAGTTTTGATGATAGGATTCGTGAAAGTTACCGATTTCCGCTGCTTCCTTAGCATTTTCCCAACGCTCCTTTTACACAGGGGTTCAAAAGCATTTTTCTCTCGCGTACCCCTTGACTATTATTTTTGTTTTCCCGTACCCCCCTGATATCATATCCAACTTCTCTCACCACCACAACTAATACTTGATCTCGCACCATATTGTTACAAACATGGAAAGTCTCTTCCCAGCAATGTGAGTCTTATGGTTGGGAAGAGAGTTTTACAGGGGTAAGTATGAGATGACGGACAGTAGCCACGTCTGGACCCCTGACCTTGGCGACAAATTTGGCAACTTTGGCGACGAAATATGGGATCTCAAAGGTTCTGGAATCTCCTCGATGTCTCTATTAGGAGAGAAGATACGCCACGAATGTGCTAGATCATTCCATGTGACGTCACGGCCTGCCGGGGGAACTATATAAGAAGAGCGCTTGGACGACGGAGGGTGTGTTGGTCGACTAGGATCGCCTTCGAGCGCGAACGTCTTTGGAGTTCTATCCGCTGTGCGAGCTAGTAAGCTGTTAGACGCCGAGCAGTAGTGTTGATCCATTGGGAACTACTTTAGAGCTTCTTCCGCCGTGCGAGCTGGTGAGCTGAGCGCTATTGAAAGTGCAGTTATTGTCGTTGCTAGTTATTTGCTGACTGTTTGTTCTGTTAAATATCAAAGTGCTGAACTGTTATTGCATGTGAATTGTTGTCCATTTACATTGGTAATCTGTGCAAGAACTATTGTTTCCTGTACCTGTGCTACGTGTTTTCCTGCATATTTGTAAATAAACCTTCATTCTCCATTACCCTGCGTGTTGGACTGTTTACATCATACTCCCACAGTAAGACTTTTGCAACAATATGTTTGGCGCAGCATAATCAACAATGGTTTTTGCGCCAGTAAACCATATCAATTCAAATCTCTCACCACCACAACTATCCGTCTATGCAAAGAAGTTTTTGGAAATGACTAGAATTATTAACATTTGCAAGACTTATATTTGAATTTACATTTTATTCAATTTTTACAGTGGTATTAGTCTATCGCCAAAGCAACTGAAACCAGTGTTGTAATTATTCCGTTTTAACTCGTAAGGATAACTAAAAATTACACTTCTTAATAATCAACTATTCAACGGTATAGTTATTAAATAGCAAATATTCACTTGGTGAGACAAAATTCTCTAATTTTTTTATTCCTTATGTTTTCTCTTTTCCAGTTTTGATTTGGCGTACCCCAAATGGTCTTTCGCGTATCCCCAAGGGTACGCGTACCACAGGTTGGAAACCTCTGCTTTAACATGCTAATCTGCTAATCGTCACAATACAAAAATTATTTTTGACCTGCTGGGCCACGGGAAATAACTGATTCATTATACATGCACAATCATTAAAATAGTGATCTAATAATTTTTTTGGCAAAAAGTGTCAAAAATGTTTTTAAACGTAGTCAAGCGAACCGACCAAATTTGTCTGACTCTGCCACCTAGAACGAAACTGGCAACCTTTACGTAAGTCAGCCGGCTTATTTTGTTTGGTAGGACATCCTTTTACCTGTCATTATTTATTTATATAGCTAGTGTGAATCGTCTCCGAGTTACGGATAAAAAAGCAAAAGATTTCGCGTGATTCACACGGCCCGAACAAATGCATTACCTGTGAGCAGTGGCGGCTCGTCACCTCAGAAACAAGCAATGCTGCAAAGGATGCATAGGCCTAAGTTGTAGGAAATTTTGTGCTGATTATTTTGGTTCATAATGATGAACCAAATGTTATGTTGTTTTGTTTTTTAATGTTTTATGTTTTTTGGCTATAACTAAATTCCCAATAAAAGGTTTTGGTGGCAAACCCCAGATTCGTAATCAGCACCCCAAAAACATAAAGGAGCGAAAATTTTATTACAAAAACATCTTAATGACTGGACTATTGAGAAAAAGGGAAAAATGGCCAAATGAGGAAGTCGCTCCAATCGAGAGATGTGGAAAACGCAGCTCAAGGACATCCAATTTCAATGGGGGAAAGGGTTGCTTTTTTCTCCCGAGAGCTCTACGCGTTGCTCAGTAAGCGAATTTTGATCCTTAGGAGGGGAAAACTCTATACAGCTCTCGTGTGTGTCTTTCTCAATTCTTGATTGATTTTCCGTCTTCCTTTTACGTTTTTATTACTCTTTTGCCTTTTTCGTTGATCATTGAACTCTCAAAGTAGGAAAAGTAAGCCAATTAGAATAAGAACGAAAATACAAGCTTTTAAATTAATTTCAGGGGGACTGCAGCTCTGTAGCTCTAATGGACGAGTCGCCACTGCCTGTGAGACATATTTGCTTCACCTGGCAATTAACGTTTGAAAGCTGTTTCCAAAAGAATATTTTCCCGCTCAATAATGCGAAATATTCCGACACATATTACAGTGCCATATTTTCATGAAAATACATGGAATTTGCTGACATCACTATTGAAGTGTTGAAGAATTGGGTTGTTGTGCTATTGTAAATTTGTATTCCATTTAATGTGTTTTGAATATTTCATCTGGCATATCCTTTTCTTTCACTTTATTCACTGACAGAGAGCCTCCTGTTAGGGATTGGAAAAACCTACCGGTTTTAACCGAAAACAGTTTTTTTTGTTTCAGTTAACTAGTTTTTTCAGTTATTTTTTTGTCCAGGTTATAACCGGTTATTTTGTTTAAATCCAATTACCGGGTAAAAAAACCCGGATAGGCTCGATTTTAGGTTCGATTGGACTACAATTGACCAAGTTATGATTTGACTTTCAACATTTTAGGCCAATCAACGACAACTGCTTCCTCGAGGCTTCTGTTGGTTGGTGGATTACTGAAAGAGTCTTTATAAACAGATAAATATTGGCCAATGGATTGATTTAATGTGAAAACAATATTCTTAAAAACTTTTGTCTATAAATGGGGTTTGTTTTATATAGCCCCCCCCCCCGAAAACCGGTTATTTTGAGCGGTTATAACCGCCAAGTTAAATCGAAGATGAAAAATCAGAATAACCGAAAACCGGTTATTTTCGCAATAACCGCCATCCCTACCTCCTGTAGCGAATCGCCTTTGCATTTCCGATTTCCTGTTCTATTGCGAAAATAACTTGTTTCTGTATGCCTAACCCACCCTTACAGTTTGTTAAAGACCGTCCTGAATGCCCTGTGTAAACACTTTTGAATCATCCTGAATATTTAATCACCTTTTTATATACTATTTAATTAATAAATTGCATATTTTTTAATTCTGTGTTTAGGCTCGTGCTGTCATTTGTGTAAACGGTGAAATAACCAGATTAGCCTAGGAATAACCAGTTTGATAAGCACATATCCAAAATCCAGAGTTCCCTGGATTGGAATCTACAAAATCTGGTCACTTTTTTCATCGAAAAAACAAGAACTCAAAGATTTATTTTGAAGTACATGTGTCCGAGAAAGATTTTAATTATTCTGAACATTAATAAGAAAAATATAAAAATTAAATGATATGTAATTTGTGGCAATAAGAATGAAGAAATCTGACATCTTTTTTCTTAAGGAACATTCAGTGTTGCTCTACATGAGCTGTTTTAGTATCAAGAAGAATATCCACTCTGTACTTGATTTCCCTCCAAATCTTTTAGCATTTCTTGCATCTTTTAACTTCTGCACCCAAGTGTAAATTGAAGGCGCACTTCTATGGTATATTAAGCAAAACTTTCTTTGCACTGTTGTAGGTGATTTTGTTTTCGCTAACCATAATTCACACTGTGCTTTCTCCTGAGAGCCGTCTCCGTTTCCATTTGTTATTTCAGCTACCAAGTAATAAGCGCCATCTACCTCAGATTATTGATACCAGAAAAAAAAACTATAAGATTACTTCATTCTTTTGTCTCAACCGTCTCCATTTTCATTTCTTTTTTCAGCTACCAAGTAATAAGCGCCATCTATCTCAGATTATTGATACCAGAAAAAAAAATCTATTAGATTTCTTCATTCCTTTGCCTCAACCGCTTCCATTTTCATTTCTTGTTTCAACTACCAAGTAATAAACGCCATCTACCTCTGACTATTGATACCAGAAAAAAAACCTATTAGATTTCTTCATTCTTTTGCCTCAACCGCGTTTCATTTCACCTTTTCGTAATTTTGTTATTATTCTTAGAATAGTAAAGATCTTTCGCACGTATTCTGTAGATTGTTACAAAAACATGTTTTTTAACATTTGTTAGAATTGGATACGTTCGAAAAAATTTAATCCCTTATACAGATTGCTATCATATTGCACATTTACTTTTTCCTATAAATTATCAAACTTCTATTATATAAAAACGTTAACTCTTAACTTAATAAAAATCTGCAAAACATAGAAATTTAATAGCCTCATACTAGCAATACTGATATCATTTTGTTATCCAAAAATAATGATGATAAGATAAAAACAAATAATATATATAGACAAAACTGTTTTTCTACAAAAATTTCCTTAAATTTGTGATAAAATATCTTTATTTTTTGAAGAATATTCCTTCTTTGCAAACTAACTATTCCTTATGCGAAGATTTTTAATGAGTAACTGTTGTTTAAATGAAAGAAAGAATTCATTTCCAGAATGCGAATGCAGTAAAGATACACTTCACATTGAAAGTAAGATTTTATTTGTCCAGTTTTATTTCCTTACACAGATACATAAATATCACTTCAATCAAAAAAGTCTAATCCATTTCTTCCAACTACGGTTGATAATACATCTTCTTCAATTGAGAACCTGGTCGGACGATGATACTTCTTTTCTGTGAAAAGCAAAACAAAAAACAGTCAGTAAAATCAAAAAATAGAATAACGGAACTGAAAATAAATAGAAAATAAGTGCTTCGAAGAAAATATTTTTGCTGAAATTTGTTTCAAATGATCATTCGTCTGGCACATATGATGGAAAATTATCGAAAATCGTTTGCATTCAGATCTAGATTTAAAAAATCGTCTGCAACTTTGAGTAAAATTTATTACAACAAAATAAATTCTTGTTCAGTTATCAACAATTCGATTCGGTAAATAATTCTAATTTATTATAAAATTTCTTATAAATTTTATTTATTGCATGAAAAAGGCAGTTAATAAGTATTTATGTTTTGAAAACTATTGGGTATAAGTCTGTGTTTTGTCTAAGAATATTCCTTTCCATTTTTCAAATGGGTAATTTAATTTTCTAAAACATCGAATCTTTCAACCAAAGTTTTCATAAAAAATATTTTACAGTTTCCTTATTTTCTGAAAATCATTTATATTTAGGTTTATATCGAAAATAAATAATCTGTAACTTCGATATAAATTGACTGCAACAACCCTTCTAAAAGATTTAAATTATTGCAATCAATTTTGTTGAGTCCTATTTACTTGCAACATTTTCCTAATAATTCCTATTTTATTCAGTTAAATATAAATTTTCTTACATATTTTGCTTATCATTTTAATATGAAATGAAATAAAATTATAATTCTTATATTTAAATAAATGATAGTATATCTGCATTCAGTCAGGCCCTTTCTATTATTTAAATAAGGGAATTTTTCTTAAAATATGATATTCAGTGAACGAATATTTACATGAAATTAATTTTAAAACACTCTTTTAAAGACGATTTAAAATGCTCTGAAAGTAGCTTTATGTGATCTTATTCATTTTAATAATTCAAGCGACAAAACAGAAAAAATGATCTGAAATTAAACGTTATATCATCCATTTTTTAGTTAATTCGAGAATTTTTTTATCAGCTTTATTGCGATGAGTAATAATAATTAATGATAATGGAGTACCATTATCAATGATAAATGCCATGTTTCTGCATTGTAAATTCTTTTTGACAGATTCGAACATTGCATCAGAAATCATCGAATTAAATAAATAAAAAAGTAAATAATGCAGGCATCTGATAAAAATAAAATTCGGATTAAATTACAAAAACAATAAAATCAACAAAAAACAATTTGGGTTTTGTTATTCAACTCTCCGTCAGTCCCAATCATTTTCATCTTTATTTTTTGGTCGAAATGTTTCTCAGGGATTTAAATATTGTTAAGAAGCTGTAAAGTTTCTTCCCTGTTATGCTAATCTTATGGCAAGAAAGAGAGTCTTGTATAGAGGTTTATTGGAGGCCAGACAAATGAACTCTGGCGAAAAACTTGGCGAGTTTGTCGACAAATCGAAGTTTCTAGAAAATACGGGAATTGTGGCCCTATCTCTATTGGGAGCAGAAATTTAGAGAATCTTCGAGAGATTTCTATGTGGCATCTCATCTTGTCGGAAAAGGTATAAAAAAGCAAAGTAACTGAAACTAGAAATAGATCAGTTGGAGCTTTGACCGTAGTGCAAGCTGGTGAACTGATAGATATTGAGC
>BGPR01050010.1:0-11164 GCA_013235015.1 Araneus ventricosus
TTTTTCTCCGAGCAACATAAAAAAAATCGCCTAAAACAAACTTTTTTAGAACAGGGGTTGAATTAATTATTTGTCTCCAAGTTTGATCAAGCAAAGCCAATCATTTAAAGAACGCCCATACTAAACACCAATTTTCCCAGCTCAAAACTGACGTAAACTCCTCATAGGAAATCAGACACTCGAATCATATCTCTTACTTTTCAGTAGTCAAGGAGTGGACAAAAATGGACAAGACCCCTCTTTGACCTGCACACACATTAAGCTTAAATCAATCACTCGCATTATTGACATGTGAAAAAGCAAACTCTTTGTTAGTGAAAAGGAAACGTACCAAGGGAGATGCGACAATTTCCTCAAGTTCTTGTTATCTCTTCTCCTAATAGCAGCAAGGACAAAGAGTTGCACTTGATAAGAGATTCTTTTCCATGCAGAAGATGCATTAGAATGAATACACGGGCACGGAGGTCAGAAACCACAGGTGTGCTTTACGGGAGGCAGAGGAAAGATAATAACTTAAAATGCAAGACGAAGTAAGTACAAACCACCCTCTTTAAGGTGGGTGGTTGTCCAAAAGAAAACCCGAATCTCGCAAACAAGGTAAATAGGTTAATTGTATTTTTTTTTTTGAAAACCCACTAAATTCATACCTCACTGAACTTTTATCAAAGTATGACTGTCCAATTAATTATCTTCCAAAAATCCAAAACAAAATTAAACATTTTGAGGTGGTAAAAATATAATTCTTCAAAATAAAGTTAATAAAACTTTACAACAAAGTGATGATATGTGATTATTTGACAGTTATTGGAATTTTTACAAGCTATTTCGACAATTAACTACTGTGAGTAGTTGATTTTTGTTCTTAATGTTACGTGTTAAACTGTCAAATAAAATTGTAGATTTTGCCATATTTCATTGTAATTTTAACTTCATTTATTTGTAGATTTTAACTTAATTCATTCATTTTTATATCCTTCTTTAACATTTCAGTAAATTTTTCAGCTGTTATTGTGAACATACAGTAACTTTCGTATGGTGTTTCCAAAAAGCAACAATGCAGAATTAGTTCAAATTTTAATTATTTCATGCTTTTTCCTCAAATCATAAGTGGCTAAGAGCACAGTTAATTTTTATTTGTGATTATATTCTAAGTAAATATATCCATTGAAACAAATATAAACCAGTTTTTACACATTAATAACCATAAAAAATTACTAAAATTATTCTAAATATTTGCAATTTATGAAATAAATAAAAATATTAATAATGGGAATTATAAATATGGGAGAGTAAAAAATAATAGCAGATAACGACAAGAAGTAAAAATCTGGCAAATTATGAGCTTTTCTCAATTTTTAGGTCTTTACAGGCAAACCCTTTTGTTAACTTAGATTGATGAAACTTCATATACTCTCAATTAGGACCAAAAGGAGTGGTAAAAATGCCGTGCAGCGATTTTTATGAAAAAAGTTTTTTTTGGGACACCTAGCGGGGCTCACTATCCCTTATAGCATATGCCGGTTGGCCGTCATTAGAAACACTCAGCTTTTGATACGAGTTTGAAACATCACTCAACTGCCTGTGAATGACAATGGAACTTTCAATTCAGGTGCTGTACCAAGACGAACATTGGAATTGATTTCATTATCATTGGCGAAAAGAATGACTTTATAGTCACTAGGGATGTTTTGCTTCAAATCCGCCACTTTTTTCTAAATGAATTGGAAGCCGGATTGACAACATTAAAGACCACTGGATGAAAAAGCTTCATTATATTTTCCAATACAATACAAAATAAATAAACATTTACAGCACACCTATTTATCAATACTTCCAAAAAGTTTTTCATAGTAATTCTCTCATAATAATTTCATAAGAATATCTCTTACCGATACGTCCGGCATCATCGATTGTTTCTTAACACAAACTCCTAGTTGAGTTGTTTCCTCATGATAAATAAGAGATCTGCGCGCTTACTAAAATAAAGCTGCGCGCGAAATCCTTCCCACCTTGATATTTTGGGAAAAACTCAATCAAAGGTAAACAAAATGAAAAAAAGAAAACATGCTGTATTACATTCATAATGTCTCCTGGACAAAATTCTAAACAAAAAATCATGCCATTCGTTCTTAAGTAAGAAATAATATTGTAATTTTGGATCTTGGTTTCCCAATGTGTAACAATAAATAAAGAAAATACACGAAGTTGATATATTTTTAGACGTAAACAGCTTTTTGATGCGTAAATGCATCGACCTGTTTCAATTCATAGATAAGATGATGTATGAAGATTAAATTGGAGGAGTAGGAACCAAAAATTGCATATTTAAGTAATTTCACATATTTTGTCAATCTTGGAGGGAACGTGCCCCCGGGAAATGCGGAACGATTTTTATAAATATACTTTATTACTCTTATGAAGATCAGCACATAACAGTTAGTGCTATAATAAAGAGACAGAAAAGAAATTAAAAATTTTAAAAATTATTGAAAAAAAATCGATTTTCGTCTATTTTTGAGATTTTCAAGGCTCTTGCTGCAACTGAAGATATCAATCAATTTCCTTACTTTTTTTCCTCATTTTATTTCTTACCAATTCACAACTTTTTGATGTATAGCAAGATAAAAAAGAAATTGAGTTTTGTCGGCCAAGCCTAATCCACATGTACTAAGGATGTTTTATATTTCTGTCTCTTCTAGTAATTCGGTTTTCTGTTTAAAAATTGAGTGCAATACAATAAGAAAGTAAAAACTGAATTTAACACAGAATCAAAATAATTTTATACGTTAAATAATTTTAAATCAAAATTTGCAACAGATAGAACTAGGTAAATTATTTGAATTTAATCTATTCCTACTTTTAAAGTTTACTCTTCCCAGTAATTATATCATTGATAAAAGCCTGCAAAAAATTATAATGTTAGCATCATACATAACATAAGCCTACATATCCCTCTCTCCTTACATATGGCCTTGTTGGTTTTAAACCAATATGCAGAAAACTAACACAGTTTCCGTTAATCTTCGTAATTTAGTTTCAAATAATGGCTGAAAACACTGGTTTGAAAAGCTTCATCGAAAACTGTTCGGATTGCATTGTAATAAAGTCAAGTATTGTTCCAAATCATATTTAAAAATCTTAAATATTTTAATTAGGGGTTTTGGTTCTGGGATGTTAATTAAAAAACGTTAATGCAAGATTGGTACCCAATGTTAAAATTTAGATTAATATATATCAATTATAATATGAATACTGGGTGCTGAAAATTAAACATACAAATAATAATACAATTTTTAGCTGTACTTTAATTATGCACCTACTTTTGTGACACCTGAAAAAAATCTTGGCCGCTAAAGAAATTAATAAACTGAATACATAAGAAACATTGCGCTGTTTAAAATAATTAGACAAAATTGAAACAGAATCAGGTTATAAATTTAAAATATTTTTTATTTAATAAATGTTTAAATTAAGTATAACTGCCATATTATTATGAATTAATAGTAATTAGGATGCACATAACAATCAATATAAAAACACAAATGATATATGTAGCTACGCATCATAACAAAAAAAGCACTGCAGGCTCGATATGATAAAAAGATACTAAAAACAAAAATACTTAAATCCAAGAAACATTTTGCTTCTACAGAAGAATTGATATATGTTGACAATGCACAGTGCACACTTTGTTCGTGAAAACTTATTAAAGACACATGATGTACGATTCCTTATTCACACTTGCATAGAAATCAACTCAAGAAAAAGACTTTCTTTCAAAAATTATTTTTGGCGTTTACTTTAACGATGAAACCAAACACTAAGCACGTTTTTTTCATACACATTCGAGATCAGGTACAAGCTTTTACACTATTTATAGGCGATTCAGCTGCGTAATTGAAGCCCACAACTTCCTTCACTTTCACATTCATCACGACAAAGAAAACTGAGAGGGACAGGCTGTTCAATTATTATTGTATTGCTGTGCATGGTAGTTTGAGTAGATCTATCCAATAACTGAGATCGGATAACTTCAGCTTGCTATTAAGTTCATTAAATCTACAGATTGTTGCAAATAGACTAAATCAACAGCCCATTCGTTCAGTAATTATTAAGAAGAGCTAAAATGAAATTCGACAGCCATGATTCCAAATGCGAACACAAACCGCTGCAGTTCAAAATCGTTCCAATTAACAGGCTCGATATTCAATGATATTTTTTTACTTGCAGACGGACATAGAAAAAATTCTTAATGGTCACCTTTTTGCCATTTTTCAGGGGACCAACAGTTTAAAAGCAGGGTAAAGCACCCTGAAGGCCCAACGGCCTCCAGGAGCTCGCAGGTGAAGAAACACACCTCCTTCTAGTACCGTTACTCAATTAAAAAAAATTACACAAAGGAAAACGCTTCCAGTCAGAGACGCCAAAGCCTAATCACATAAAAATTCATCCGCGAAAAAAGATGGCGAGTAAATTGTCCCGTTGAATTAATTTGATTTATAATTTAATTAACTTGAAACATTAAATGAAAAGACATCAAAAGTTAAGACAATTAATATTTAAGTCGATTACAAAGTAAATAATCAAGAAAAAATTAGATATTTAATCAAACTGTTAAAAATTACCGTTTAAATTTCAAAAGATGCCAGAGATGCCACAAGAAACTTTGATTCCACAGAGATTCGAAAGAAACTTTGGTGGCGAAGATTTAAATATTTAAAAATACTGATAAAGCCGAAAAATGATGTAGATGCAATTTTTGCAATATAACAAGGGGGAAAACTCAGGACAGTTAAATTAGCACTTTTGAAGAGATATGGTTCTTATTAAAGTGTGTAGAAATCATATTTATGCTTTAACCAGTAGAGTACCCGGTGTTGCTCGCTCTTATTCAGGTCAGAATCTTTTGGAAGACAGGAAACTGATCTATAACTTATACGTCAAAAATAGTTATTAATGTTACTTTATTTCGAGAATATTTCTCAGTTTTTTATAAAATGATTCGTAAATTAATAGCACAAAAAGTTTCTTTCATTTACCTCATATCATAGTATGCAGTATTACAAACGCTTCTTGCGTTATTAGCCAATTTCTTGGGGTATCTTATTATTTTCGGAACCCTGACCTTAAAACTTTCATGCTAATTGGTCCATTTGTTAAATGCTTGCTTTCCGAAATCAAGTCCACCCAATCCTGAAGAGTGTGAGATAGGGCTCTTTATCAGTACAATAATTTTGTTGTTGTTGAAAAGTGTTATAGTCATTTTTAAAATAATATTTCAAGAATTAAAGAGTATAAATTAACTAATGAAACATGTTTCGCCAAAATTGCTCTCGCTGTTCTAAGTAAATATTTCTACATATCTTATCGGTAGTTGGTCATCCTAAAGGGTTGATTAAAAAGTTTTAACCCCTCCATATTTTTAGTTCGAAATGTTGAAATCTGCAAGTTAAGTTTCATTTCGATCAATTCATTTCTACGTGTATTTAAGAGACATTGCTCCATCCTACACTTATTTTGTATAACTTGTAAAAATCACGCTCAGCAGATTCTAGAAAGGGTCTTTGGAAAATGAATGGTCGAGAAAATACAATATAAACATCTTTATTAGATGTAGACACACACACACAGGACGAAACACGTCACAACGCAAAAACGCGTTATATTCTCAGTTAGTCCAGTCATTAGGTGCTTAAAAGGGATGGTTTAAAACAAATTCTGGTGGAGTCGTAATATTTTGCTCCTGTATGTTTTTTGGGGTGCTGATTACGAATCTGAGATTTCCCACCAAAAATTTTGTTGGAATTTTAGTTATAGCCAGAAAATATTAAAAAAATGGATTTTCCCCTAGTTTTTTGCTTATAACTCAAAACTATCAACTTTTTTTATATTATCATCATATATCAAAATAATCAGCTCAAAATTTCCAACAATTTATGTCTATACTATTTTTTCCGTTACGCGTACCGTTTAGGCGCAATAACTGGTTGAAGTTTGCCGAATGTTTGACTTACCTGCTAGCGCGGCTTGAACAACAATAAACCATCCTATCTGTATGAGCGAAATTATCTATCTTACTAAATCAAGTTCTGCTTAATTAATATACTTTTTCTATCGTAAAGTTCTTTGCTCAAATAAAGATTTTATCAGTTAAATTTTGAATATACTAACATAATCTGCACAAAATTCGTTATAAATCTTTCCACCCCTGGTATTACCTGGCTTTCTCTTTCGCGGTTGCGAAGTAAACAACAGAGTAAATCTCAAGAATTTTTTAATAAGTTAGGAGACTTCAACATATCTCTGTTATTGTCCCATACCTGCTTTACATTTCGTATTTCTCCCCGTTTTGGCAAATGAACTCGTCTGTCTGAAGCCCTGTTGAACAGCCATTAATGAAAAACATGAAAACCTTTGGGGGCCTCACTCATGGCCGTGGTGTCAATGATAGTGTACTGGCTAGGTGGACGCAGGGAATGACAGCGCTGCAACATAATTGTTATGGAATTGAAAAATTCTGTGGTATTGATTTGACCAGCTCTGATCAACATTTGAAAATCAATGACTCAAGAGATCAGGGAGATAATGATGATTGCAGGAAAAAGGTTGAATGGTTCAAGCACTATAATCCTTTCCCAGAAAATTCTAACTTGATTTCATTAAGCACTGGCGTTGTTGGAGACTCAAGAATCAATTGTCACATGGCCAAGGAGGAAGGTATTCTTGGTATCAAAAGAGTTGAAGAAAGTTTCTGAATTTTTATGAAATTCAGAAGAAATGACAGAATGCAACCACTAGCTTTAAAAAAGGCACGAAATCATCTTTATACAAAGCTTTCAAGCCATGTTCACAGGAATTTAATGTTGAAAGCAATGTGTATATTATTGATGGAGGCTACTTGCTACACAGAGTCATCTGGAACAGGGGTTCAACTTTTTCATCAATTTGTGATAATTATGTAACATATGTTCGTACAAAGTACAAATCAACTGCTCTATTCATTTTCGATGGGTATCCTGAAAATGGAACAATAGGAGACACTAAATGTACAGAACGGGCCAGAAGAATACGGAAACAAATGTCAAGCGAAGTAATGTTTCATGAAACAATGATACCAACAGTTTGCCAAAGAAAATGGAGGCCTTTCTAGGAGGATGCCATTTTTTTCTCTTGACCGAATCGGATCGGCAATAATTTTAGCCCTTTTTTATGGCAATTTTCATCTCTTTTTTTTATTTCGGATTGAAAAGAACTTTCTAATGATAATAGCCTTTGTTGCTGAAACTCCCAAAAAACCCCAATCAAATCAAATCAACAATTTCCCAAGAAAAATTCCTGGCCAATCCGAAGAACAAGGATCGACTCATCTCCATCCTAATGAACAAGTTGTTCTCATTAAGCATGGCATGCAAGAAAGCAGACGAAGATAAAGTTGTTTAGTTGTGAACTCAGCTCTAGCCTTGGCCCCAATACATCCGTCTGTGGTTATCACAAGTGAAGATATCGACCATTTCGCCATTTTAATAGGCATTTAAACCTTTGACAACGTATATTTCCTAAAACCAGGAAAAGGGAAAATCGCCGAAAATATATTTCTCCTCACACTGCTTTAGAGAAAAAATCGCCGATAGCATTTTATTCATACAAACCATGAGCGGATGTGACACCACATCAGCTCTATTTAATTATGATAAAATGAACTTTGTGCAGACTTCAAGAAAAACAATCATGTTCTCCTCAAAGTGATTGAAATTTTTAAGAACCCAGATATAACCCCTGAAGATGTTGTGGATGCAGGGAACCGCTTTCTTGTGGCATTGCATGGCTACCCAATACACCATACCCTTCGGATACACCATCCTTGAATAATGTTCGCTACAAATGTTACATGAAATCTTCATTTAACAAGAGTAGCAACATGGCTTTGCTTCCTCCAACCAAAGCAACTGACCAGAAACATTCCCGAAGAGTTTACAGTCCGATCCAACACTGGTTTGGCAATAAAAAGAGACCTGAAGACTGGGGTTGGGAAAGAACAATCAGTGGGCTCCAGCCTGTCAAAAATCTGAAGCTCCCTGCACCTGACTCTATCCTGCGCAAGATATCCTGCAAGTGCAAGAAGGGATGCACGTGGAATTGCAGCTGTAGGAAGGACAGACTGTTTTGTTCAGTGTTGTGTCTTCATTGTTGGGACAACTGCGATAACAGGAAGATTCAAGTAATTAATAGTGATGAGGATGAACCAATACTGTCCGATGATTTAGTTGAGGCGTCTTTATCTTTGAATCTCGAGGAAGACACAGATGATCTTCCAAAAGACATTGGACTATAAGCTTCAAAGCGGGCGAGATAAAGTGAAGAGACTGGGATGTAGATACCAAGATCATATTTATGATTGCAGGTTGTATTATTATTATTAATATTAAGTTATTATGACTTGTAAAGTTTAGAATGTAATCTTTTTTAAAATGTCATTTTTTTCTTGGTTACACGCTTAAACCAAACGAGTGAAATTCGCTTCTTTCCGTACTTGAAAGTGCATCGACCTTTCGGAGCGT
This sequence comes from Araneus ventricosus, assembly GCA_013235015.1. Lineage (NCBI taxonomy): Eukaryota > Metazoa > Arthropoda > Arachnida > Araneae > Araneidae > Araneus > Araneus ventricosus. Next base: position 8,559 of record BGPR01050010.1, read on the forward strand.
TTTACAATCCTTCCGCGGAGCGAATTTCGCTCCTTTTTTGTATTGAACGATTTCGCTCCTTTTCCATTAGTTTTTAATGTTAAAAGGAGCGGGTTAAAAGAAATGCTCCTTTTTGAGCAATATTTTAAGCAATGATTTCGCTCTTTGTTGATTATTTTTTAATGTTAAAGGGAGCGTTTAAGAAAAAACGCTCTTTTTTTGGAAATGTTTTCATTACTCATTTCGATCCTTTTTGATTAATTATAACTTTATTCAGGGCGTTTAAAAGAAAAATGCTCTTTTTCTGAAAATGGTTTTATTGATTTCGCTCCTTTTTTATCAGTTTGTAAACTTATTCAGAGAGTTAAAAAAAAACGCTTTTTTTAAATGCTTTTAATATTGATGAATTATTAACCTTTTCTGAACGTTTAAAAGAAAACATTTTTTAAAGCAATATTGAGACCAGTGACTGTGTACCTTATAAAGAGCATTATGAATAAATATGCCTCTTGAGGTAGTAAAATGCTGCTTATTATTTTATCCTTGTAAAGCTTTTAACTAAACATAATAGGTCTTTTACCTTAGTTTCATCACTTTTGCCATTTTAAAAACTAGTCAGAAATAATTGGAGGTGCTTCTTTTAATACCAGCATTATTCTGCACAGTACGACAGATTTCGATAATGGGACTATATAGCACGGTTTATAATAAATAATTTTTTAATAAAATTCACCAAAAGAAAGGTACTGTTTACTAGTACAGCTGTTAAACTTAAAAATATATGTGCGAAACACAAGGCTTATAACTGTATGTGCAGTAAATAAAAAAAAATTAAAATCATTTAATGTTCTATTTTTATTCTTTAAATATTTGTAAACATTTATTTAGACAGCAATCTCACTGCATTATGAAAGGATTTAAAAATTTTAAACGAATTCTTAGCCATACATCGTAGCATGTTTGAAATTTTGCATGTTAAGATTTTAAGCCTAAAGAGAATCCATTTATCCTTTAAGAACATCTAAAGCACACAACACGCCAGTTATTTGCATGAATTTTACTTATTCTTTTACGAATTATAATTTTTAGAAAATATTAATAAGACTTTTGAGTTTGCACTGACTAGTAAAGTCTTGACAGTCTGAGTCAGCTTAAAAAATATAATACAGGGGGGTGGCTACAGAAACTGTGAAAAACATTTACCCGATTTAAGGCTACTAATTATATTAGTTTCCTGGCTTTCTCCCTACTCAGAATCACTGTATGTGTACAATATACATTAAAAACACTTTTGCCAGTTAAAATGAAAAAAAAAATTTATGAAATTTAAATTTTTAAAAAAATGGAATGAACATCCTAAAAAAATCTATTAAAATAGTATATTACATTTCTTATATGTAAAAAAATACTAGAAACTTTAACAAAATATACTTTCATAAACTGTATAAAATTCTAGAAACTTAAAACTACTCTTTCAATCAAGTTAAATTATATTAACAGTAGAGGTTAATATGATCTTTACGTGAAAACTCGTCAACTAATTAGTACCTGTACGAGTACCAGACAATGTTGGAGCATAAATATAAAAATAGTATAATTATACATACCCATATATATATTTTTTGCAAAGATTTAATCAAGAAAACTGCCAAAATATTACTTTCAAATCTTTATTCTTTAACAAATCATGTTAGAATTGCTCTAATCAAAAACTTATGCTTTATAAATGAATATGTTTTTTATTTATTACTGCAAATAATTCTACACATAAGCAAGATACTAATTTATAAACTCGAGTAACAAATAACTATTAATTTTCCCGAATTCTAAGATATTTTACGAATTTCCCTGATATCCCGGTTCTGTCATTCCCCTGTAAGCAATATCTTGATGAGAAAAATAAAAAAAAACATAACTGAAAGAGAAAAATGTCTCATATCACTTCAGTTATTCAGAATTTGTAAAAGTCAGTACAGTAATTTATTATACGCTAAAAAATGTATTTTACATGTAAATTCACCGTAGTACAACCAAGTATTACACTTCCTACAATAACAACCAAGATGAAAAATGCTTACCGAAATGGAATCGAACTGATGATAAATTACAGAATAAAAACTTATTGTAATAGGGTACCCAATAAAGATAATCAGAATTCGCACATGGCTAAAAGCTTAAAATGTCAAATTCTGAAAAGAAAGAATATAAATGTGTTACAATTAAATTTAAATTATTATACCATATTTACATGGAAGCAAATAAAATCCAACTAGAGTGTATAAATGTTATTGGGGTGAAGGTAGTTTTAAAATACAGGTAAACATAACAAGTAAAAAAAAAAAGATGTTACTAAAAAACTTCACACACCCCAAGCAAAATTTTTTATCTATAAAATATTATGATGAGAAATTATTTATTCTGTAATTCTTACACCTAAAATTAACAGTCTGAATTAACTGGCTATTTATATACCAGTTACACAATCATTAGAAAACTACTTAAAAAAATGAAAACTTTTGAAATGAAAATTTATTTAAATATATTGCACACATAATTCAGTCGGGTTATTTTCGGAAGTTCTCCAGACATGGTCACCATCAGCAATACGTAACTGAAATCCAGCACGT
>BGPR01050011.1:0-11164 GCA_013235015.1 Araneus ventricosus
GATTACTTTGTTTCATCCGAGTAAAATAAACAAACATACTTTTATGTTCACTTTGTCTTATCTTAATTAGACGACGAAATGAAAGTTCCTGTTTAAGACGTTAGCGACATATACTTCTTTTATGGAGTGTTAGTCGCGAAGATAATACAAAATTTCATGGACATTGGCAGAGTACTTAAGAAATAGAATGGACCATTTTAACGAAGTCGCTAAATCCTGAAAAAGTTCGTTATGGAAAATCTGTTAAATAGAGATTTTACCTTTTAAAATACTCTTAAACTATACTCAAACAGATTTTAAATTCATAAACACTAAATAGTACGAAAGTAATTAATCACATCTTTTAAATTAATATCTATTTGTTTTTTGTGGTTTTACCCATCAAAAGAAATCTGTAAAAAAAAACAAGTATAAAACAAGTACTAACTGGGAATACACTGTATTTCAATTTTAAAATATCTTATATATTAAAATTAATGAATTTTAGTATTTCATCATACGAAGGTCTGTTGATTTCTCTGCATCATGATCATTTCCATCTTCATCTTCGTCTTCACTGCAATTCATTGCTGTATTGTTTTTATTTTTCCACACTGCTCACTTTCCAAAAATGCCTCATACATTCATAGACACGTGCTTTTAAACGTTTTGAACAAGAATTCGATGATTTTCATAATTCTTTATCTTGTCACGATTTCTTTATATGGTTGATAAGCTGTTTTGAATGAATACCAAATTCTGCAATATCCTTTTCCCAATGCGTATATCCAATTCTCATGAAGAATTAAATTTTTTTCTTGATGCTCAAACACTTTCGCTTTGAAATTTCTTTCCAGTCATGTCATTGATCACCATAAATGTATTAAAAGAAAGAATAAGTTTGAAAATGTTTAGAAATAATTTGAGAAATAGGGAGAAAAAATATTGATCACAAGAAAAAGTTCGTTAAATAGAGAATGCACTTCTGCTATTTGAGGTTATTCGAAGAAGAAATTCAAAATGTTCTTGGTTCCAAGAAAAAGTTCGCAAAATAGAGAAATTCGCAAAAACAGAGGTTCGCTGGGTCCGACTTCGTGGTGAAGAAAATGGAAAATGATTTAAGGATTGATGAATCATCTGGTACAACCGTTTTATATTAGTAATTTTGCTTTTTTAACGATTACTTGCTCTCATCTGAGTAAAAATAAAACAAACATACATTTATCTTCACTACTTTGTTCCTACTTTGATTATTTCGACGAAATGGAAAGTTCCTTGTTTAGGATGTTAACGACATGGTACTTCTTCTTTATGTAATAATTACGAAAGATGTAATACAAAATTTCTTTGCCACATTGGCAGAGTAATGTAAGAAATGAAAAAATGGAAAATGATTTAAGGATTGATAAATCACTTGGTACCTAACTGTTTTGTCAGTAATTTTACTTTTTTTAACGATTACTTTGTTTTATCCAAGTAAAATAAAACAAACATACATTTATGTTCACTACTTGTTCATACTTTGATTATTTCGATGAGAAATGAAAGTTCTGGTTAAGGACGTAACGACATGGTACTTCTTCATGGAATGTTATTAACAAGAAAAAGTGTTCCAGATAATAAAACTACATTGTTTCTTGACAAATTAATTTTATATGATTTTAGAATAAACTTTCTGTTTTGTTAATAATTTTACTTTAACGATTACTTTCTGTTTCATCCTGAGTAAAAAATAAAACAAACAGCTACATTTACTACTACTTTGTTCCTATCTTAATTATTTTCCCTGGACGAAATGAAAGTTCCCTGTTTACACGTTAACGACATGGTACTTTATGGAGGCTAGTCGCGGGAAGATGTAATAATACAAAATTCTCATGGACATTGGCAGAGTACTTAAGAAATATTAGTCGAGCTCTATTTAACGAAGTCGCTAAATCCCGGAAAAAGTTCGTTATGTAAAAATCTGTTAAATAGAGATTTACCTTTTAAAAAATACTCTTTAAACTATACTAAACAGATTTTAAATTCATAACACTAAATAGTACTTAAAAAGTTAATCACACCTTTTGTAAATTAATATCTATTTGTTTTTTTGTATTTTACCCATCAAAAAGAAATTCCCGAAACAAGTATAAAACAAGCATTGTCCGGGAATATACATACTTGTATTTTCAATTTTAAAAAATAATTTTATATTAAAATTAATGAATTTTAGCATTTCATCATAATGAAGGTCTGGTTGATTTCTGCATCATGATCATTTCCATTCATCATCTTCGTCTCACTGCAATTCATTGCTGTATTGTTTTATTTTCACACTGCTCACTTCAAAAAATGCCCATACACATCTCTTCATAGACACGTGCTTTTTAAAACGTTTGAACAAGAATTTAGATGATTAATAATTTTGTATCTTGTCACGATTTCTTTATATGGTTGATAAGCTGTTTGATGAATACTCAAATTTTAAGGCAATATCCTTTTTTTCCCACGCGTATATCCACCATGAAGAATTAAATTTTTTTTCTTTGATGTCATTCTCGCTTTGAAATTTTCCAGCTTCAAGGTCATTGATCACCATAAATGTGGCTAAAAGAAAGAATAAGTTTGAAAATGTTTAGAAATATTTGAGAAACAGGGAGAAAAAAAAATATTGATCACAAGAAAAGTTCGTTAAATAGAGAATGCACTTGCTATTTGAGGTTATTTCTCCGAAGAAATTCGGCAAAATGTCTTGGTTCCAAGAAAAGTTCGCAAAATAGAGAAATTAGTAAAACAGAGGTTCTAAATAGAGGTCCGACTGTAAGTGAAGAAAAATGGAAAAATGATTTAAGGATTGATGAATTATCTGGCACTAACTTCCGTTTTGTTAGTAATTTTGTTTTAACGATTTTTACTTTCATCCGAGTAAAAAATAAAACAAACATACATTTTATCTTCACTACTTTGTTCCTACTTTGATTATTTCTTGACGAAATGAAGTTCTGTTTAGGACGTTAACGACATGGCACTTCTTTATGGAGGTTATTAACAAGAAAAAAAGTGTTCCCAGATAATAAAACTACATTGTTTGACAAATTACCTTTGGTGGATTTTTCATGCACGCTGAGATATTTCTCAATTTATTAATTTCATCATTGTTACCTCCTTTCGTTGTATTTATAAGAGTTTATTATTATTACTTTTAAATTCTATGTTTATTTCTTAAAATCACATATTACGAAATGAACAAATATATTAGCAAATTAATGTTTTGTGTAATTTCTCATCATTTTCCTACTTCCAGGAAAAATCGTATTTGTAAAGGAGATAGTAAAACCCGAGCACATGGTCTCTATCATCACTCATTATGAAATTGAAGATTTGTGCCCGTTTTATATGGCTTTTTTAATCTGCAAAATATCTCTGAAATGTTTGTACCAGATTTACTCATGAAAGATGTAATGCAAAATGTCATGCACATTGGCAGAGTACTTAAGAAAGAAATGAGAAAGGATTGATGAATCAATTTGGCACTAACTTGTTAATAACTTTACTTTAACGATTCATTTCGTTCTCCATCCGAGTAAAAATAATGCAAAATAAACTAACAAAATGCATTACCAAATCTCTACTAATAATAAAAGAGAACGTGTGTTTCGCTTTACAGGCAGACCGCTGGCCCTAGAGCTACGAAATTTGGACAAAAGACTTCGGAGGAGGTGTAGTATTCGGTGGGAGAACTTTTCGAAATTTTAATAATTAAAATTAAGCAACAGTTGACACATTCTTCTCAATAACTTCCGAAATATTACAGCTCAAAAATGATTTTACGCCATCTGAAAGTACAAAAATTAGTTTTAATGAAAGTAAATTAAATTGCACAATTTTCTCTAATTTACAAATTTTTAAAAACATTTTGGTTAATTCACAACAATATTTCTTTAATTGTTGGAAACGTATCAATCCGTTTTCTGTTTAAAAAAATATTTAATTGCGTGTTTCTCTTTCATCGTTGAAAGCTGAGAGAAAATATTCTTATACAATTATCTGATTTGCTCGTTCAATAATGACGCAGACAAAAGGGGCGGGGTTAATTTGCCTGCCCAGCGTTACCGAGAAATTCCCAGGATTGATAATACATAGATGGTAGACTTACTACTTGGGAAATTCTAGGAAAATCTGCTAACCATCCAATTTTCATACACAAGGTGGTTCAACCATTTTTGTGAAAAGAAATATTGCAAAACATTTTACTTACACGTGTCAGTTTTCAAAGCACTCCTTTTCCGGAGTCGACGCATTTTCCAACGTTCATGTGAAGATATTCTGCAAAAGCAGCCTTGGTTGTTGAGAATCTTACCCCGGACGGTCTGGGTGAAGGCGTTGTTGTGTTCCAGCCGCATGTTCTGGTAAGCAAGCAGACCTCTTGAATCACTTGTTGGCTCAAAACACACGGGTCTGTGAGACATATGCTTCCTATTCCTCTGAAACCCCGCGCGACTATTTAAATGTTCATTTGTGTTATATTTACCAAAAAAATGCCTTTCCAATTCAAAAAACTTGCAAATCCCGCTGTCCAATTGATGGTCCTATGCTGTCATCTATTAATTATGTATATGAGCTTACCTATTATTTAAATGTATTTATTAATCAGTATTAATTAATGAGAATTCACAAATTAATTACATATATAATGTTATATAATCTTATAAAGAGCATTAATCCGAATTTTTTCTGAAATTTTGGGTTGGAAAGCTATGACTAGTCTCAAGAGGCTATACTGTTATTGGAATCTGTGATGAATTTGAGACGACAGGACATTTTCTAACGAGAAATAAGGATGGCAATTCCTTGTTCAGCGTTGGTGCAGTGACTTCTGTTCGCTCAATACGGTAGTAACTCCCAGACATTAATGTACAAGTTCTAACCTGAACAGGGAGAGAGGAGGCAGTGGCTCCTTTTTCTCAAGGTCGTTGCTCGAATGCAGTGCGGAATGCTTCTTATAAATAAATCAGTCCAGGTAATATTTGAGCAATCGCAATTTTTTCGGTGCATTCAATATCTCCATCTGCAGATATGATTAGGTTCTCTTCTTTTTGTATTTATCATAAAAAACAAAAAAAGTAATCAATTGCCTTCTAAGATTCAAATTTACAAATACCTCTTTTTTTTCTTCCAATTCTCAGAAATAAAGACAGTCAGGGGTCGACGAAAAAATTGTAACAAGCTAACTGTTGATCATATGTGAACGCTGAGGCTCCTTAGTTATAATTGAAAATTTTAATAACCAAGCCCGGAAATTAAGCTCTGCTGTATTTGAAATGAAAATGCAGTTGTAAAATATAGATACCTGGCAATATATGTAAGATGACTAATCTGTACGCACTACCAAAGATTAACTCTTTAATCCTGAGGCGACTTTTTCTTCTAGTCATTTTAAAACTGAGAGTATTTGGAGGAACAACATGAATTGGACTTCCCAACCTGGGTGGTCATTTACCCCTGCTATAACATTCCCTTAAGGCGCAATTCGAAATGTAATGGCTGTGGTTGGAAAAGGATAATTGGACCCCTGCCACGCTAATGTCCTAAAATCTCAGAATTCTACCTCCCCTCAAAGAAACCAACCGCCTCTGGTGACCGGCCCTAGTCACTGTGAAGAGTGGAATTTTAGACCGCCTGCTCGGTATGAGAGGGTTGTTTTAATTAGCTAATTGCTGCAAAATCTTAACCAATTAAAACAATTCTGAGGTGTAATATTGTTCATGAGCATTTTCATTTCTAATAGTATAATAATTTTCAGTGATAATAAAATATTTTAGTTTAATTTATTTTAAATTTAATTTAAAACCCACATGGACCCTACCTACTCAAGAGGGTGTAAGGCGTGAACAGGACGGTTAAAGAAAAATAATCGACAGCACAGAAAAATATGACCAGACTAATAAGTCAAGAATAAAATTACACTGAAAAAGCACTGACATAAATAAACATCGAAAATACAAGATAAAATTCTTACTAAATGTCAAATCGCAACGAAAGATAGTATAAGATGTGATTAAAATTGTCAGTTAAATATTTAAACTTAAAACAATTAAGTAGCTATCTATGACAACTTACTTCCGCTATGTGATTATTACAAATCCACAGCCATGGGGTTTCTAAAGAAAAAATCGTAAGACAAAAAATGTGAGAAAATATAAATAAAAAAGATCAAACTAGTATTTCTGGATTAAACAATGGTTTTCCCATTCAAAGAATTACGATTCTGTCGAACGGAAATATTTTTTACTGTCGAAATGAATTGAACTGAAAATGTGTGCTGATACATGTAAACACAACACTTACGTGTCTGTCATTTCCATGTTGGGTCTATAATTGTTTCGTATTATAAGGAAAACGTTTGCTCTGGAGAACCGTTGGATTTATATATATTCGTTGAGTTGAAAAATAGATTATATTCTTTTGTTCCTTGTGTGATTGAACTATGGAAGATCTTTATGCTTAGTAATTTTGCTTTTTAAAAATTATATCGTCGTCATTCAATTACCATGGCATTTTTTAAAGCCATTACTGAACTCTTCATACTTTCTCATTGAGTTATTATAGAATTTCCGCTTATAATTACTTCCACTCATAAAAAAATATTGCTATTAAAATAGCTTTAGACTTCATATTATAATAATATAACCCTGTATGTGATGGGGATTTAGTTTCAATGCTATTTCTCCCAAAATACAATGGATTTAGAGACATGAAAAAATAAATGAAAAAAATTTGAAAAAAGCAAAACAAGAATACTAGATTTCTATCATGGTAGTCAAAAAAATGAAAATTAATCAGATTTTAAAAAAGGCACCTCAAAATTGAAACTTTGATGCGAAAGAGAGGTCTGCCCTTAAGGACATGCCTTTAAGGACACGGAATAATTATAATATGGAGTGAGTGGATTGTGAGTGAAATAATTGCAGAAAAATATTTTATGACCGTTTACAAACCTATGTGTTTTAACTACAGTTATTTAATCATAAACCAAATAATTTAAATAAATTTCTTCTAATAAAATTTCTTAATTCAAGTTAAATTCTTTTTATTTAATGTCATTTGTTGGCTTTTCTCTCTAGACTTCTTTTAAAATAAAAACAACATTTATTAAGTTAATAACCATTTCACTTCGTAATCAACGTAACTCTGTTCAATCAAAATTCGTAATCAACACTTCCTCGTAATCGCCCTCTCTCTAGACTATTTCTAAATATCAAATACAAGGTAGAGCAACATCTTACTGTTGCTAATTACCTGATATCATACACTGATATACAATAATTATAAGCAGGCATGTTTTGTCAGGCACAATATTAAATACGCTTACATATTGAATAACAGAAGATAATTTAGAGTATCTCTACTAATAACAAAGGAGAATGTGTGTGTGTTGGAGCTCTAGAAGACCATAGTTTAGGCAACGAAATTTGGCACAAAACATACGTTGAGAGTGGGAATGTGCACCTCGGAGCCGTTTTTAAAATTTGAATTGAATTTTATTAATTAAATATTGTTGAACTTTATGGACATTATCAACTTCCAAAATATTGTAGCACAACAATTTTTTTATACCTTCTGAAAATTTAAAAAAGCTACTCAATGATATCAATTGTTGGCATACGAGATTTTCTCTAATTTTAATAATTTTTAAAAAATATTTTTTGACATAATTTATAAACAATTATTTTCATTGTTGCAGCAAGTATTTCAAACCGTTTTCTTTGTTTGTAAAGAAATGTTTAATTGTTTCTCTTGCATTTGTTGAAAGCTAAGAAACTATTTAACTTTATTTTACTTTCTAATTTTTTATTTGATCAATTTTCTGTGAAATCTGTAAAGGGAGTAATCTAGATAGTAAGTATGTAATGAAATAATCCAGTGAACTTGAAATTAACGTTGCTATGTTTTAATTCTTTAAGCCAATTAGCATGCTGCCGGATGTAAAATGTGCCGTTCAATTTAATGCTGAAATCAAATGCGTATTTTACGTTAGTGCGGACAAGAACAGAACAGAGCAAGGCTACGAAAAGAGCGGTTAAACGTCAACATCAATCTTAAGTTTAAAAGAACTGAACCATGAATATAAAATTTACTAAGAGATTCAGCTTGAAATTCCATTCGGCGGTTTGCTGGTAGCCGAAGGCGGCTATGGAATAATAAAAGTAACATAAATACGCAACATCAGGCTTTGAAAGAAATAGCTGAGCTCACCGGAAAACGGATCTCAAAATGTTAAAAGATTGCTACGTTACGTTAAATCGTTTAAATATTAGTTAATTTTAAATATTAAGTTACGTTACGTTAAAAGATTGAATTGCGTTACGTTGAAAGATTGCTATGTTGTGGTTGCGTTAAACGTGAAACGATTAAGTTGCGTTAAACGTGAAACGATTGCTTACGTTACTAAAAGATTGCTAATATGTTACGTTAAAAGATTAAGATACATTACGTTGAGATTGTTGGTACGTTAAAAGATTGCTACGTTACGTTAAAAGATTGTTACGTTACGACGTTAAAAGATTAAGTTACGTTACGTTAAAGATTAAGTTACGTGAAACGATTAAGTTACGTTACGTTAAATGATTGCTACGTTATGTTAAATGATTAAACTGCGTTACGCTAAAAAAGATTGTTGCGTTGAAAAATTAAGTTACCTATGCTAAACATTAAAAAAGATTAAGAAAGACTAGGGTTAAAGAACACGTACCCCTAATAAGAAATAGTGCTTAAATTCAAGTCCCTTCCTTAACAGAAGGTTTAAGGAATATGAAAGTAACTAGTAGTGTAAGGATATTATTGCTTTGAGCCGAATGTTTGACTGTTCCAAGACAAGCAAAATATTTATCCAGAAAACAGAATTCAGCATAATCTTCGGAAGCAAGCTCAAAATAAGCCCAATCTCTTTCCCCAAGTACATGACGCAGAAGGTGCGGCAAAAAAGTAAAACAAATGGAGATACTTTAAGAGAAATCGAGAGATAGTTATAAATCACTTCAGATGAGAGAGTTACAAACCAGTTCTGCTCTCTCGAACTGCTGCATTTTCTCAAATGAATAGATTTAGTAATATTGGTATTTCAGAGGATTGCATTATCCTGTACTGTGCAATGAATCATATTTCAAAAACTACTATATTTTACTTCTTTCCCTAATTGTGAATAATTTAAGGATTTATTAAATATATATATACTTTACTCTGAGGTTTAAAATAAAATAGATTGCGGAAATTTTCTCATAAAACATTCAATGTTTCTACTTTACTTTAATTAAAAATACTAAGCCTGATTAAATATGTTTGATTGGGGTAAGCTTCTGAATAAACGCGATTTAGGTAATAGTTTTGTGAGGATTGCATTAGTCCTGCACTGTGCGACGAATCATATTTCAAAAACTACTATATTTTTACTTCTTTCCTTAATTGTGAATAATTTAAGGATTTATTAAATATATATATATACTTCCCTTTACTTGAGAGGTTTAAAAATGTACATGTGATTGCAGAAATTTTCTTACAAACTGCTGGGTCGGATTGCATTTACTTTAATTAAAATACTAGCCTGATTAAATATAAGCTTGATTAAACATAAGCTTGAATAAATGTTTAGTAATATTGTATTTCAGAGGATTGCATTAGTCCTGCACTGTGCGACGAATCATATTTCAAAAACTACTATATTTTTACTTCTTTCCCTTAAGGTATGTGCCTACCTTAAAATCGACGTTTTTAAGAAAATTTTCGAAATTTCTTTTATTACTTTGTATTAAAGACCATACATTTAGGATTCCAAAAATGGTTTACTTTAGTTTCTTCGATAGTTAGAAGCAAAGTTATTGCCTAAATTATGAACCAGAAGTGAAATTTTCGAAACCGAAACTAAGCTATAGTAATGCAAAAAACACATCTAAACAACTATTTCTTTACTATTAGACAATGTGAATGTACAATTTACTTTTTAAATATAGAGTTAAGTTTTATTTATTTTTTTATTATTGTTGTAGGCGTATCTGGCAACTGTTTCTCTAGTTACGGGATGTTTTACCTAAAGAAAATTTCGCTCACTCCAAACACTATTATTAGGTAGTAAAATAGCAGTTTAATTATTCAATTCAGGCGAAATAAGGCTGATGACTGTATTTAACCATCCTAATGTCAAACTTGAACAAGAAATTATAAAAAATCTACATAGAAATTGATATTGAGAGAATTAAGAAATCGAAGCGACATGTCGAAACAAAAACAAAATTATCAAGAAAAAAATTTAAAGTTAATTTTTAATTAATTTTGATTTAAATTTAAGTCAAAGATGGCTTAACTTACAAATTATGTGAATTTTAAGTTGTTAAAATTTGTATATAATTTTTTGTGCGACTTTAAAATCTTCATTTGCGTTTTCTGGAAAATAGCATTTTCATTTTTTTTGGATTACGAAAAATCTCATTTCTTAAAAAGTTTTTAAGATATTCAAATAAAATTTAATCACAGTGTTCTATACATGTATAGGTATGTTATGAACCTCAAATATAGCTTAAAGTGCATAATTATTTATTTTAGAGCTGTTTTTATTTGAAAAAGTGATAGTTTTTTTTTGTAAAAAGCTGTTGCGTACACAAACTTTGGTATATCTCAGTAACTTTAAGAAATACTCTAAATATTCTGCTTCATAACACAGGTAAAAGTATAACAAATATATTATTGAAAGAAAAAGGGATATACATGCATTAGAATTTGTTATAGGAAGTTTGGCGTAAACGTTAATTTTTACTAAATTTTGACCAAAAATGGTCAAAACTTGGAAAATAAAAAATTTGTTCATTAAAATGGCATTTGAATTAACAGTTTTATACACCATTATAACTGAAAACATAAGTGTTGAATAAAAATTTCCCTTTTTTCAAAAAAAGTGCTCCGAAGGTAGGCACACACCTTAATTGTGAATAATTTAAGGATTTATTAAATATATATATATACTTCCTTTACTTGAGGTTTAAAAATAAAATATGTGATTGCAGAAATTTTCATAAAACTGTCAATGATTTCATTTACTTTAATTAAAATACTAAGCCTGATTAAATATAAGCTTGATTAAACATAAGCTTGAATAAACGCGATTTAGTAATATTGTATTTCAGAGGATTGCATTAGTCCTGCACTGTGC
>BGPR01050012.1:845-11164 GCA_013235015.1 Araneus ventricosus
GCGCCGACTATAACGCCACGTTCAAAGTCACTTAAATCTTGAAAGCACCCCATAGCAACAGCAGGAACCGATCTAATACATTTTTCAGACATCTGTTGTCTTATATAGGCGTTGCCGACCGCATCGGGTTACGATGATTGGTTGCATATCTCCGTTATTTGCATATGCACGCATGTACTAGTTTTTGTTTGGCTCTTCAGTGTATATATCTATTTCTAACGGTTTAGAAATTAACTATTGGACGACGATAAGTGTGGACACTAGGGTGGGCCGAAAAAAGTCAAAACATTTTTTTCCAAGTCGTAATACCGCGGAAAATTGCGAATTTGGGAGACCAAAAAGGGGTAAAAAAAGAAATAAAATAGGTTTATATCTTCCGGTCGCGCATGTGCTCCAAAGTTTGTCGAAATTTCGAAAAATTCACATTTTTATGATAATTTTTAACGTTTTTAAATTGGCCTCTTCCCGAATGTAATAGCTCAAATTCTTATGCATTAGAACCACAGAAAATAGTGTTTAAATATTATTTAAATCCATCAACATCTTCCGGTCGCGCAATGCCTTCAAATTTAATGAAATTTTGAAAAAAAATGTACAAATAAAGGTAGATAACAGTTCAAGGGGGGGGGGAAATACTACCAACTTACCTGTATTTTTTTGTTTCCTTTATTCAATACAAGTTTAAATGTTTTAAAACAAATTATTTTAGGCCATTAGTAATATTTATAAACAATTTTTTTATTGTTTTTGTGTGAAGAGTCGCAAGTCCAAGAAAATCATATTGAACATCTCAGTTTTCACTCATTCTTGGCTGAAGGTACTTTGAAATCTGATTTCTGGCATCTGTTTAAAAACCTAAACGGTATATCAACGGGTCCGAAATCTTTGAGAGGGCCAATCGGTGAAAGGCTGAGTGGCTGTGGAAAACATCCAGTGATTGGCTTCAAGAGTATCGACTGTCAGATCCCCATAATAGACAGAAGTATACTAAGAACGGATCAGCAATATCTACTCGATATTTCAATGGCAATGAAGTCGGGAAACGGTAAAGAGGATTTGGCTGTACGAGATCCTGGTACAGCCAAACCAGGCTCCAGTCGGGAAACCTGGTCACACTCGAGATGGTTGACAACAGCAAATAGAGTTTGTTTTGTTTTCCTGGCACAAGAGCCATAGTTGGCTATACTGCGCCAAACTATTTTAAGTTATCTACGTAAACTGTGAAAGCTTCAACTATATAAAAACAATGGGAAACTTTGCAAAAAAACAAACGAAGTAATGCTTAAATATGTGAATAAAAACCTATTAACTTTAAAAATGCTAAAAGATTTGCATGTGGGAACAGCAAATAGAACTCTCATATGTACTTAAGTGAAGAAAGTCCCACATATGAACTTCAAGAAATAGTTGTATTTATTTTGAAGTCTTACACGCCAATGTGGTTTAGTATTAAAACAAGTAGATACTTTACAGAGGGACCAAAACTTGTGAACCAATCCACACAATCTTCAAGGTACCTGCATGAAGATCTAAGTAATCTTGTCGACCCTGTGATCAAACGAAATGGCTTTTTCGCTCATCCAGAACATTTAATGTTAGCCATGACGCAAGATAATACAAAACTCATAAGAGAGCTCGGACTTCGACGAATTCTAAAGGCGAGACAGATCAAAAGAGAACAACTATCAGAACATTCATTCCGCCAAAACTCAATTTCAAGGCTCAAGATTTCTCGGAAATAATCAACTGGATGGACTGTGATTTATCTTCTCCCCCATTATTAAAAGATAGGAGTGACGATGAGATTAAATCACATATTCAAAGTGACTCAGTCCCTAATTGGGATATAACATTCAAGACATGCCCTGTTGGATGCAAAAACCTGCGCCATAGCATGGGGAGTCTGGAGCATGCGCAGTCTTCTGGCAGTTTCCTTTAAAGGCCCGGATGCATATAGGCATTCTGTACTCGAGTAGAGCACCATTGTAACTTTGGAGGGCTTTGATTGGACAAGCGAATCTGACGTCACTCTTCTGCACATCGCATCGACAGTGAGACACGTGTATCTTGTTTATAGTTCTTAAAACACTAAATACTAATTTTTTCTACAAGATATTGCCTCAGTTTGTTTTCAAAGAGGGGATCTTTCTTCTTCTTGATTTAATGTCGTACGATTTTCTTCATTATTGTTTCATTCAGATCTGAAACATTAAAATTCATATTTTAATAGTAATAGATATAAGTATTGAAACAATGCCTGATATAGGATTACAAATTACAACATACATCCTCTAAAAGATAATGATTTGAAATAATTATTGTTACTTACCAGCACACAAGCCTTGTTCCAGATGGTCTAGAAGATAGAAGAGTCCATTTCGTGTCCGATGTTCTTCCATATTCTTCTATCCATGAATACACATCGGAAACACTTTCAAGGTTGCTTCGAACGATGGTTACATCTTCAACGATTTTAACAACTTCGTTTACAAAAGATGGGGGAAGATTGGAATTCTGAATAGCCATAGCGTATTACACAAAGAACATTTCGCTATCGCTGGTTCAAAGAATCAGTCAGAGCGTGGTCAGAGGTAAACAAACAAGCAAAGCATAGTTACGTCAGATACGCGTGTCCAATCAGAGCCCTCCAAAGTTACAATGGTGCTCTGCTGGAGTACAGTATGCCTATATGCGGCCCGGATTGTGGGCGTTATTGCAGTTGTGTGGCTATGCAGTGATAGTAGCTGTAGTTCTTGTTTTTGTGTTATGTTACTTGTTGGTTTTATATAATGTTTTAGCTGTTTTAATAAAGTATCGTTTTTGCCAAGATGGGCTGTATTATTGAGACTTGTACACCAGGTCCAAGAGAGAATCGGGTAGATTCAGAGAACCTGATTAGTCCTTTAAATGTGTTGGCATATTAGATGCAACATGCCCAGTTCACACACAGGCAGTTGAACGAGGTGTGAAACTCGTACAGAAGCCTCAGGAAATGTTTGCGGAGCTGAGTCTAGGGATGGTTTTATCAGAACGGCTCTGCTGTCAAGGTCAACCATGCCTAACATCGCCCATAAATAAGATTTCAGAGTACATTCAGCTAAGAATGAGATGTTCAATTCTTCAACATGATTTTCTTGGACTTAAGACTCTTCACACAAAAACTTAGTTTTTCAATAAAAAAATATGTTTATATATTACTAATGGTCTAAAATAATTTATTTTTAAACTTGTATTCAATAAAGAAAACAAAAAAAAAACACCAGGTAAGTCGGTAACATTTTTTTCCCTTGAACTGCAGTCTACCTTTATTTGTAATTTTTTTTTCAAAATTTCATTAAATTTGAAGCCAACGCGCGAACGGAAGATGTTGATGGATTTAAATAATATTTAAACATTATTTTCTGTGGTTCTAATACATAAGAATTTGAGCTATTACATTCGGGAAGAGGCCAATTTAAAAATATTAAACATTATCGTAAAAATGTGATTTGTTCCAAATTTCGGGAAACTTTAGAGCACATGCGCGACCGGAAGATATAAACCGATTTTATTTCTTTTTTTACCCCTTTTTTCTCTCTCCAATTCGCAACTTTTCCGCGGTATTTCGATTTTTTAAAAAATGAATTTTTTCGGCCCACCCTAGTGGACACCCTATAGTACTCCTATTAATGCCTGCAAAATTGAAAATTGATTAATTGAAAATTATGATATTAGTTAAAAATATGGTTTTGAAGGTCCCTGGTGGCCGTAATGTAAGATTACGTATCGCATCCTCACTATGTGACATCGCCATCGTTATGCCACTAGAAAATTTTTTCAATCATTAGCTGGCATACTATTCTATCCAAAATTCTATCCAGATATTTCCATTATTTGAGATCATAACGCAAACGTCAACTACTCATAGATTTTTCCTATTATGCTTACCTGTCCACTATAAAATATAATATTAGAAAATACTACGGATGAATTGAGACGCAAATACAGGGTGGTCATAAATTAATGGACCTATTTCAAAAATTGATTTTAAAACAAACCTGTAATGTAGCAACTTCGGGGTTTGTTTGAATGAGAGAGTAGCTCAAAAAGTTTTTTTTAAAATAGGTAACACGCCGTTACGGCGCAATCAGTCTGCGCAATCCCACGTAAGTGTCAAAATGGCTACTGTGCAGCAAAAGGCACGGCTGGCACGTCTCTGGTTCAATGAAAGAAAATCAATTGTAACAGTTCCAAGAATTATTCGGCTAGAGTATCGAAACTGTCAGTCTTCTGCCAGACGTGCCTTCTCCTGCACTGTAGCTATTTCGACACTAGTGTTGGATTACGCAGATTTAGTGCGCTGTAACGGCGCATTTGCTACCTGGAAAAAACTTTTTGAGCTACTCTCTTATTTAAAAAAAAGCGATATTGCTACATTATAGGGTTTTTTCTTTTAATAATTTTTGAAATGGGTCCAATAATTTTTGACCACACTGTATATTATAATAATTTATCTCATATCTTAAACTGTTTGTTTAATTAATTTAAATAAAGGTTAAGTAATTTAACAATTAAATTAAATAATTAATGTTAATAATAGCTTCTGGATTAGTCAATCTAGTAATTATCATCTGATCAGAGTAAATTTTTATTTACTGAAAGAAGCAATCACACGAAATATTATATTGCAAGTGTTTCATATGTTAAATACCTAAATTTATTTTATTTTCTAAGTCACTTTCATTAATTTGTATGTCTTAATTCTAGAGATCTGATGGAAGTCAATCATTTGCAGACAGTGTACAACATCAGTTTAGCCCTTTTGGGTCTACTTTTCATCAATTCCGTGATATATTATATAGCTACACCCAATAAGTGAGTTTGATAAGCTAACATTTTAATGTTTTTATGCATACCGATTTCATCTATTTTTCATTTAACCCTCTATAGGGCCATTTTTTTCATCAATTCCGTGATTTATTATATAGCTACGCCCAATAAGTGAGTTTGATAAGCTGACATTTTAATGTTTCTATGCATACCGATTTCATGTATTTTTCATTTAAGTTTTTAAAAGTCCATTTTTTTCCTGTAGTGGTATAATAAAATAATTTAGGGGTTACGATTTGTTTAAGAAAAGAAATTCCTTCAGCTTATTGGATGGCATTGTTTTTTGTTAATTAATTTTCTTAGTTAATGATTAATTACCAAGTAAAGACACTTCGTTATAGTTTGAGATAAGAAATGGGAACATCTAGATTTTTTTGCTTATCGAAAAATTTGGCGAGAATTTACGCCAGCCTTAAAATTTGCATTTAAAAATTGATGAACTTTGTGGGAAGTTTACTTCCTACTACGGCCTTAGAAAAGGTCAATGTAACTCTGATATTGCGATTGTCCATGACAGCATACAAACCATTTTAATATATAATTAATACATATATAGTAATGTTTTTCATGTAATATTCCACTATTTATCTTTAACATTTACCTTCTCTCTAAAATTTGCAAATAAATGTTTTTATTAGAAATATTTTTAAATAGCACTATGAAAATTATAAATATACTGTAAACGGTTTATTTATTCCATTAGCGATTTGAAATTTCTTCTGATGGAATCATGTTTTCCTTTCGAAAGTCAGTTATAAGTTTTAAAAAATTAATTTTTTTAATTTATTCATACAGTCAGAAATAATAATGAAATTTGTGAAAGAAGGAAATCAATTTCATTGTGTGTTCTGACTTCCTCACCACACCAACGGGGCGGCGTTTGTCTCCCTACGCGTGATTTGGCGTGCAACAGGCCCAATACACGGCAGATCTTCAGTGGAATCGGGTTTCGAACCTGGAACCCTCCAGCCCCAAAGACGAGACCTTACCACTAGGCCACCTCGTCCTCTAATGGCCGTTGGACCTCGTACTCATGAAATCCGCCGAAGTCAAACGTCCTTCTGCTGGTAGGGGTGCAAAAGTTTGGATAGGGGGACACTATTTTAACCCTCTGATTCCTAAGACCATTGGAATAGAACGACCTCAAAATGCGGAAAGGCCCGAGTTTCTCTTTCCAAGAAAAGGGAAAATCACTCCCCACCCCTCCCCAAAAAAAAACCACAATGACGGCTGGGACTGTCAGAATTTTAAGAAAACCTCCCTTTTCCCCCAAATCCATCTGAGTGTGCCTGTTTGCGTTTTATTCGTCGAATTGAGCGGACTGTATTGATTATTTAAATATATAGTTTATTTACAATATATACAGGGTGTTCCAATATATACAGATTTGATTTTGATAGACGCTGCCTGTTGGCAAGTTGAGTATGCTCATGCAAGAGCTACAATTGAACTTGGTGACTGCGATGTCACACATGAACTAAATGCGTTTCTCGTTGAGTATGTAGAAACTGATATTACACATTATCCATGCGTTACTCATGTGGTAGAGTAGATATGAAACATGATGTGATAACACATGGGCGAGCTGCGATGCTCATACCACATGCAAACATGATAAACCAAACAACCTCTACTCACTCTGACAGAGACGCAATATGGGGGATGGCGGCGTCCAAGGGTTGCCGTAAGTTATGAAAGGAGCCAAACTAGTAGTTGGCGCGAACAGTGCCACTCTAACGAGAAAGAGCATGCTGCAGGTGGGAAATCAATCGCACTTAACGAAAGGGGTGGAAATTTCCCAATGATATTCCCCGGACGGTTGGTACGCCCACCGTCTTTTCCTTGAAGGGACGTTTGGGACGTTCCCGTATCGATAGAGTTAAGTGTCACATTCGTCATATCTGACCTCGTTCAGTATTAAGGGATACGTCTCTAACGGCCTTATTCACCATCCATGGTTAAACCACGATCAGCGGTTAAAAGGGAATTTACACGAACAAGCGAATGCTGACCGAAATGATCAACTGGATGTATACCCTAACTGGCGAGTTGGCGAGAAACTCGTTCTGCTTGAAGGCTGAGGGTAATTTTAAAAATCGCCAACAACAGAGAAATTGAGATACCATGCCAAAATAGCAACCCGCTAGGGTTATACATTTAGCGACGCATTTCGGTCAGCTTTCGCATTATGATAGCAGAACCATCATTTAACTGCTGATCATGGTTTAACCATGGATGGTGAATAAGGCAGTAAATATCGCTGGCATACCTCAAAACTGGACAATAATCCAGCAAATCAATCAATTTAGAAGACGTCATTATTATTTTCATTAGTAATTATAAATTAAACAATCGCAAATTAAAATCCATTTAACTTAAAAAACTAACTCTGAAACTAACTTTAACCACTGAATTGATTTGTTCAATTACATCCATCGAATTAGGGGTCTATTCTGGTACCCCCGGTCGCATATTTACAAACCCTACCCTGATAGAACTGAGGCAGGAAATCGGATAATATGATTGGCTCGCTTCGCCGAAAGCCGATGACGTCGTTCTTTGCTCTTGTGCGTGTACTTTTCATTAGTATAATTTCTTACAGTGTGGGATGTTTTATTTTTTATGATATTTTTAAAAATAATAGCATTTTTAAAAGTATTACAACCCACGGAAGAATGTTTTCTGTGCTCAACTGTGGGAAAACGGAGAAGAAAAGTAGGACGACTCTTGTTTTGTTACGATTGCCGTACGCTTCGTGCGAGAGCTGAAAACGACGTCACTGCTCCTCGTAGCCAATGATATTGACTGATTTCCTGATTCAGTTCTATCAGTCGGGTTGGGGAGCGTCACTTTTCGCACGTTAACAGCAGAAGTGACGTCTCTAATAGACCCCTTAGTGTCTTTTCAATTCATTAATTAAAGTCAGATCATTCATAAATATTATAATTAGATAAAAAAAATTATGTGGGATCCACAAACATTTCAAGTATCCTAAGAACTCTCACTTGAATCAAAATGACTCCACTTTCCTGAAATAGAATTGGTCATCTAATTACACAGCAGAGAAAATTAAAATGTCAAGAAATCAAAAGCCGTCAATTTTAACATTCTATCTACCCACTGTAAGAAATCCTCAGAAAGCACTTTTTAACTTAACATTTTATGAGCGCTTTGTGCAGTTCCAGCTTTAGTGTGAAATCCATTTTCGAAACATTAATAAGTTGAATTAATGTCTCAGTAATGGGTAATAGCTATTGTTTCAGTAGAGAGTAATTTTGTAAAAAATGTCCTTTTCTAGGTTCTTTGAAGATATTGAGATGATTCGTTGGGGAACTTCGAATGTACAGCTGCTGGCAGAAACGTGGATATGCTTCAATATCCTTGCATTCCTCGTCTTCTTTGGATTTAAAACATGGGTCTGTGTGCGAAATAAGATCCATACAAAGGCAAGGTGATGTCTGGGATGTATAAAAAGTTTAAATATAACTTTTATATGTTTAACTGAATAATTTTCATGCATAGGAATAAAGCCATAAAAATTCATTTTATTTTAATAAAAGATATATTGTACATAAAATAAGTCTTCTTAAATCAAAAGAGTCACATTGTAGTGATATCAACTTTTTTAGTATATATTAACTGGGAATATACCGTAACATTGTGGTGATATCCATTTTTCGAGAATGTAGTAACTGGGAATAAACCGTAACATTGTAGTGATATCAACTTTAGTAGTAGGTAAGCATTAACTGGGAATAGACCGTATCATTCCCAGGTAGCACAACATGTTGTCCGATATTGTACAATATTGTTCGATATTATACGATATTGTTCAATATCGTACAATATTGTACAATATCTTTGTGCTACTAGGGTTGTGGTGATATCAACTTTTTTAGTATATATTAACTGGGAATATACTGTAACATTGTGGTGATATCAACTTTTCGAATATGTATTAACTGGGAATATACCGTAACATTGTGGTGATATTAATTTTTCTAGTATGTATTAACTGGGAATATACCGTAACATTGTGGTGATATCAACTTTTCGAATATGTATTAACTGCGAATATACCGTAACATTGTGGTGATATCAATTTTTCGAATATGTATTAACTGGGAATATACCGTAACATTGTGGTGATATCAACTTCAGTAGTAGGTAAGCATTCACTGGGAATAGACCGTAACATGTTGGTGATATCAACTTTTCTAGTATATATTAACTGGGAATAACCGTAGATTTTTTTTAATATAATTTAATTTTAATGCAACGATTTTCCAAACTCTTACTTTAAAGTCTTATGCCTCTCTTTTTGTTACGAACAATTTCATTCCTATGAGGAATATACCGAGAAAATATTTTCAATGAAAGAGAGGTGAATGACAGTATTAATTATGAATTTAAATGGAAAGAAAATATTTTAGCTTTATTTTTATTCAATTCGTTAAAATGAAAACTGTTCTTCGAAGTTTTTGCCTTTGAAAATGACGTTCCTTTTTAATATATAGAAAATAAAATCTTTTAAATGTACTACACATATTATCGTGAACTCTTTCTGAAATTAGAATCAATGCTATTTAGCATACTTTTCATGCTAGAATTTCAAAATGTGATATATTTGAGATCTTGGGTCTGACTGGGAGGAAGACTAAAAAAATAAAAGTTTTAATTACAACATATTTTCATACATAAATTTCTCAAACTAAATACATTGCAAAACATACAATAGCTAAAGATACGAACAAAAGGAGAAAAGCATACAAATACATAAAATGTATCCGTTGTTGTAGACGTTAAATGATTAAACAGGCCGAGTTAAATACTAATTTTCATTTTATTATGGGAGAGTGACGGAATGTACGTACATCTTAGTTTAAGGTTTCAAGCGAAAAGAGGACAAAAAATCCCTGCTTTTTCTCAGGTAGGGATTTAACAGATAGACACTTGATCAAAGTGAAAGGAATAATAGCTATTTTTAGTATATTACGTAAGTGTTTTAGGGAAAAGTCTGGGAAAGAATTCGCTTATTTCGAGATTTATGTTGGCGCGTGGAAGCGATTAAAATATTCTTTTAGTAATAAATATGCCAAAACGAGAGATTTAATATACCTCCAGCACGGGAAAAGAACGAAACTTGAGTTTTAGAAAAGTGATTTTGGAATACATTAAGATTTTAAAGCATATAATATTAGAATTTGAAATAAAATTAAGTGAGATTATTACATACATATATTTCAAGAAAATACATAAATACAAGTGAAATAATTTAACAAGAGATATTAAATTAAATATTTTCTCGGTATATACCTCATAGGAATGAAATTGTTTGGAACAGCAAGAGAGGCACAAGATTTAAAACTAAGAGTTGGAAAATCGTTGCATTAAAATTAAATGATATTAAAAAAATCTACGGTATATTCTCAGTTAATCCCTACTACAAA
>BGPR01050013.1:0-11164 GCA_013235015.1 Araneus ventricosus
ATCATCATCTTCTGCTGTTACCGTCCTGATAATTTCGTCGTCTGTTAAAATTTTATTTCGAGCCAAACTGTCGTCAGCCTCAGCAGCCCACTGGAGGACTTCAGTATTAGACATCGGGTTCGTGTTTTGTAATTGGTTAATGAGTGGTACAAGCTGAATTTCTTCAGTTTGCACATTTTCTTCAACTTCAGAATCATTAAAATTGGGAAGCAAATTTTTCCACGACTTGTTGATCAGCAATGTAGACACAGATGTCCAACAGTTAGCAAGACTGAACAAGACATCTTTTAAATTTACATTTGTCTGTGTTTTTTCCAAGTTTGCATTGTGCAGTGGATCATTGAGAATCGTCGTAAGAAGCAACTTGCGATATCCCAGCTTGATATTTTGAATAACATTCTGATCCATGGGTTGGATCAACGCAGGATTCGGGTTTGCATCATTCTCCATGGACCGTCCGCATTACCGAGGGTTCCGGATTAGCGCGTGTCCGGATTGCCGGGGTTCTACTGTACTATTTTTAGCTCCAAAAAACGGTCATTCGTGCTATTTTGGAACTCTCTTTCGATGATATTCCGTCGGTTAACCTTCCAGCGGGCCCGAGTTTGTGAGAAATACACTAGAGAAGAATTTCGTTTTATATCTTTTCACCAGAGGATGCCATGAAAAGATGACCATGCCTATTCTTCCAGCTGCATTCGACGAACTGTTAGTCATGGTATGGAATTCTAGGCGTCAACAGGACTCTACGAATCTGCTATTAGGATTTCAGAGATACTCGCGACAGTTATAATGAAATGACTATAAAATTGACTTATTGCTTTTTATATTAAATTTCAATTGCTTTTTACTTCCGTGTTGTTCTCACAGTTTTGTATTACAAATGCAAATACTTCAATTGAAATACTGGCAATTTCATTTATTTTATTTTCACGTCATTCATCCAAGTTATTGATCATTTTATATTGTTGTTGTGTTTTATGTTTACATTCTTTCTATTCCTTTTTAAATAAAAAGTGTTCAAAATGATTTTACTTATTAACCTTTACCCAATTTCAACCTAATTTTATTAATTACCCTTCTAAAAATAGATATTTTGCAACAGCGTATCTAGGAAACGCGGTATATAGGGCGAGCCCGCTGGAAGGTTAAGAGAAGACTCTTAACTGAGTTGAAAATCTGAGCGAACAATTTAATTTATCTAAACTATATAACTTACTTAACATACCGAAAACACGCTTCGTTCTGTGAGTCGAGAATATTTACGTGAACTCCTACGCTAAAGAGTAAAAAAAAACTGGTACAGGCGTGCATATGCAAATAACGGAGATATGCAACCAATAATCGTAACCCGATGCGGTCGGCAACGCATATATAAGACAACAGATATCTGACAAATGTATTAGATCGGTTTCTGCTGCTGCAATGGCGTGTTTTCAAGATTTAAGGGACTTTGAACAAGGCGTTATAGTCAGCGCACGAGAGATGGGACATAGCATCTCCGAAGTAGCGATGAAATTTGGAATTTCGCGTACGACCATTTCACGAGTGTAATATGAATATCGGGTATCCGGTAAAACATCAAATTTCCGCCATAGGTGCGGCCGGAAAAAATACCTTGAGAAAACTGGACCATTGACGGCAGACGCGAATCTTTAAACAAGACAGACGTACTTCCTCAAATTGCCGTGGATTTCAATGATGGGGCATCTACAAGTGTCAGCGTGCGAGCTGTTCAACGGACCGTCATTAATATGGGCTCTCAGAGCCGAAGGCCCACTCGTGTACCGTTGTTGACTGCACTGCGCAAAGCTTTATTCCTCTCCTGGGCCCGACAACACTACTATTGGACTGTTGATGAGACTGGAAACACGTTACCTGGTCTGACGAGTATCGTTTCCAATTGTATCGGACGCATGCATGTGTACGAGTATGGAGACAACATCATTAATCCATAGACCCTGTTTGTCAGCAGGGGACTATTCAATCTGGTGGAGCCTCTGTGATGGTATGGGACATGTGCAGTTGGCGTGATATGGGACCCCTGATACGTCTAGAGACGAATTTGACAGGTGACAGGTATTTAAGCATCCTGCCCGATCACCTACACTCATTCATGTCCATTGTGCATTCCGACGGATTGGAACAATTCCATCAGGACAATGCGACACCCCACGCGTCGAGAGTTGCTACCAAGTGGCTCCAGGAACACTCTTCTGACTTTAGACACTTCCATTGGCCACCTAAATCCCCAAATATCAACATTATTGAAGACATCCGGGATGCCTGGCTACATGCTGTTGAGAAGAGATCTCCACCACCTCGCACTCCTATGGATTTGTTGACTGCCCTGCAGGATTCATGGTGTGAATTTCCTCCAGGATACCTTCAGACACCAGTCGAGTCCATGCCACGTCGTTTTCATCACTTCTGCGTGCTCGTGGGAGCCCGACACGATATTAAGAAGGTGTACCAGTTTTTTTGGCTCTTCAGTGTATTTATTATTATTTATCTATTTATTTGGTTCCTCCAGAAAGTAAGTTTCCCGGAGACCGTAAAGAGACACCAAACATAATTACATGGAATCATTAATTGAAGCAGCTACAGCACTCTTTCAGCTACTTCTCAACATGAGAACCACCGGAATCTAAGCTTGTGTCATGAGACCAATTTCTGTACACCGGTGTCGAAGAATTCAGCCGCAGGAGAGCGGAGCCAGGATTTGATAGCCGTCTGCGCGTTATTGGGAAAATGCTGCCTGGCCAGGAACCTTTCCAGGTGCTGGAATAGATGGTAGTCGCTAGGAACAAAATCGGGACTATAGGCGAGATGCTGGGATTGCGTTGCTCCCCGACAACGCTTTCCTCATGCGGCTCTGCTCACACAACAGCTGCTGCAGCGGTTCCGCTGGGAGGTGCTTGATCACCTGCCTACACTCCCGATTTTGGTCCAAGAGACTACTATCTGTTCATGCATCTGCAAAGACTTCTGCCGAAGCAGCAGTTTCCCATTGACGATGAAGTGCAGACGGCTGTCACACTTTAGAAGGGAATATCTTTCACAGCGTTATGCAGAAATTGGTATCACGGTATGACACTTGCTACAATTCTTGTGGTTCTCATGTTGAGAGGTCGACGTATATTCAGCAGGATAAGTGTTTTCTGGATCAGTAATTATTATTCACTGCCATATCAAGTGGAACGCATATTGATAGAAATATTTAGCACGATCTCTGCAACCGTTTCGTCTTTGTGATTCATGGCAAATCTTTACCATTTTTCGTATTTGACGCATTCTTTTATGGTCCATTCAGTGATTTGTTATAACATTCCAAAAAAGCTAATTTTAAATTTCTTGTTCAATTAAAAAAACTCAATAGGATACCTGGATATTTTCGAAAACTGGGCTATCTTCCTTTATGGCAAGTGAGATTGATTCGTGGTTAGCCAATTCTTTTAGGGATTTCACGATGTATTCATTGTGGGATGAGACGAAAAATGCAAACAGGTTGCCGGTGAACGCCGCCGTGATGACGAATGTAGAAAGCCAGCATGTGACCAAAAGTATGCGAGCTGAATCTACCGAAGGAAGGCGGGTAGCTCCTACAAATTCAAAATCATTTCTGAGTACATATAAATTTCATTTATAAGAAACAAGTTTTTCATCTTTTAGCCATCACTGATTTGCCTTGCAGATCTTCATGAAAAATAATACTCCCTTATCCCAATTTTAGTTGACCAACTTGGCATTTGTTTCATTGGAAAGTCTGTGGTACCAAAGAGTCCTGTAGAATCCGAATTCAAGAAAAAGAATAATAAACATGATTAAATTCATAATAGAACGGAACGCCGTCCCTTACCCCCGTACCCGTGACCAGACCGGTCACTGAACGGTTTGATGGGCAGGACACGGGAATTTTATTTAAGAAAAAGAAAAACAAAATAAACAAAAAGAAGGAAATATATACACTATGTACAGCAAAGGCATTTTCACTTTTACACTATTAGTTCGTAATAGTCTTCTTTTCTTTAGATGTTGAAATACCTTTCTTTTATTTGAAGGTGAAATGTCAGGTGATTGAGCTACTTAGTTCAGCTCGCTGGGATGTTGAAGGCTAGGGAGGCCGGAAAAGATATCTGTTTCCGCTAATGAATTTGATAATCCCACGAATTTTCTGCCTGGATACGAGGTTATTGGCGACCCTTTTCAGCCATTCTTGTTCGAAGTTTGGCGCTGGCTTCCTCATGTGCCAAGACACTGTATAGATACACTCCGTGGCATAGTGAAGTGCCGTGCCAATTCCACCACAACTGCAATAATCGCTGTCAGACAGGTGAAATCTTTTGAGGTAGGCAGGGAAAGGTCCATGTTGAGAGAAGAAGATAACATCCTCTCTAATCCAGTTAGTGGGACGGAGACTAACTGAGGGCATGATGTTATAGATTTTCCTGCTTGTATCGCCATTCTCCCATGAGGTTTGCCACTCCTCAAGCATCCTCTTCCGGAGGAGGCCTTTTATGTGCGGTTTAGGAAGCTTAGTATGTGAATAGGGTTGCCCATGTTGTGTTGTGTCTTTTGCCAGTTGGTCTGCTCTCTGATTGCCTATACTGCCTGCCTATATTCATAATAGACAATGAAAACATAATGCGACTGGGATAAGCACTCACCTGCCTTTGAGCAATAACTCTAGCTGCATTGAATACACTGAATATAGTAAGTTCTTCCTTTCTCATAAATCTTTAATAGTAATCTTCCTATTCCTTGTATTCCACAATTAACACGCAATGCCTCCCCATCTCTAATACGTTATTCAAAACCTGTGCATTGATTTAAGCTTTCTCATGTTGTTTGTCATCATTTACCTTCATCATTTTTCTTTCATTCACGCCGTGTTATTCAAGATATTGTATATATTCCTTTATTTTGTTGTCAATTCTATGTGTTTTGTAAATTCTTCATTTGTTATTCTTCTCTTGCTGTATTTTTTTACATCTATAACAACCCGGATAGGAGCCACATGAGCTCTAGAGACGGCGGTGTGGTGTTAAAGTGTTAAAAAGAGTTCAAAATTAGGAATACGATTTTAAAAAAAATAATAATCCAATATTTATTGATTTCAAAATGTACTCAATTCAAAGAAAACTACTTCTACTACAAATAAGTGAAATTGGTCTGATATAGCTTTAATAATTAAGCCCTTAGAAGTGTAGAGTTTTGCACTACCTAATTAAATGTTCCTTCTCTCTCTTTTGGGGTATGCGTTGTCGTATTAATTCAACTACTGATGATTCTCGGATTCCGAAACCCTCGGTTTTGTGTACGCGCCAGGCGGAGTCGATTTGACCAAAATAGGGGAAGTGAAAAATGGAGGGGGAGATGCTTAAATTTTGCTTCGCGTTTACTTAAGAAAGAACTCCTGAAATGCTCTCATCTTACTCATTGCCTGTCACCCCTTTCAGGAGTAGAATCGTCCAAAAGTGTTAGTATTACGAAATGATCAGTACATGTCCGTAGAGCACTTCGTATGTAAATGGATAACCTATCGTATTTGTATCGAGTTATAACGTCTGTGAATGGCTTCATTTTAGTTTAAGAATGACATAATTCTACGCAAGAGTGGAGCTCGATAAACTGTTAAGGGGTTAAATATAAAGACGGGCCGAAAAAGTCGAAGTTTCTTGTATCTTTTTCCGGTGGTGCTGAAAAGGTGCGAACTCCCATCATAAAAAAGTGTGCAAAATCTTATAACTCTGAATTAATATCTTCTGTCGCCTCAATGGGCAGAAAGTTGTGAAAATTGGACTAAAAATGTTCAAAATTCAAAAATTAATAAAAAATCACAGATTTCGTTGATCGGTTTGCGGTAGTGCTTAAAAGTTACTATTTATTAACAACAACATCTTTACAAAATTTTAGAATTATACGTTAATATCTTCTGCCGCCTCAACGGCGCTGAATTCTGGAAATTTAAGGCGAATTTTTAAATAAATACACGTTTTACTCATATCATTATAATACGAATAGAAACTTTATTCAACCTTTGAAACATACAAAATTACAAAAGCACTATCTTTTGTCATCTTTTTTGGACTCAAATTGTGATATTTGGTTTCTGGATTCTAGTGTAGCTCTGTAAATCCATCCCTGTTATGCGGTCCAACCCTTTTTCTGGATGCTTCAGTGACGAGTTTCACAATTCGTTGAACTGCTTGCGCGTGTGAAGGAAATCTTATAAAGACCCAGCTGTTCACTGGCACATCGTCCTGTATCATCTTCAGAAGTTAGAGAACTGTAGGCGGTGTGACATTACAAGCTTGCCAGTTAATGAGATCTACGTAGTCTGTAATTCGAAAGTTAACAGCAGGAATAACGAATCTACAAACACAATTACCATCTGGACCAATTTCCCTTGCCTTGATAATTCGTCGAGCTGCAAGGGTTCTAATATGGCATCTCTCATCAGTTAACATATCCAAAAGCATGTTTTCTGGAGCCGCAAAGTGAGCGTCGCGAGAAATAACCGGTTCATTTATATCACGATGCTTCTTAGGCAAGTATCGAGATGAGCTGATGAAATGTCACAAGTGTCTAGCATCATCCGTTATGGAATGATGAACCCTAATTCGGAACCATGAGGGTGCGTAAACTCTTTGAATGAATACAACAAAAGTCATCAACTCATTTGATGGGTTTGATGCTTTTATATAAAGCCTCAATATTCGATTTGCAGTTGTTAGCCACCGGACCAAATTCAACATGCCCGGTTGACGCTTCTCTAGATCTGAAGAACCAACGCCAGAACTAATGGCTGTGCAAATTCCTAATAAGTATTTCTGATCACAACTGGTTGGTGGGATCAATGCCTGGCAATTCACATTCAATACTATTAAAAGCAACAAGTGGCAGCTTCTCGCATCTTTTCAGGTTTCGTCCAATGTCTCCGGCGTAAGACGAGGTACCAAAAGACTTGCGCTCAAATAGGTGTCGTAATGGCAACTCGCTGAAATGAAGTAAGCAGATAATCCATTGGATTGATCGATGGCGTTTCAATTCATGCCTGCGAATTACACCATTAAACACTCCAATGTTCACGATTGTGCCGTCACGTCCCAGAAAAGTAAGGCTGCTAAAATCATCCAATAGTGCATTGGTTATATATTCATAAATGCTGAAATTGGCACAGAAGAAAATGGGTTCGTAGATTCGTTATTCCTGCTGTTAACTTTGGAGCTACAAACTAAGTAGATCTCACTGACTGGCAAGCTTTTTATGTCACACCGCCTCCAGTTCTCAGACAAATAAATTCTCATGAACTTCTGAAGATGATACAGGACGATGTGCCAGTGGACGGATGGGACTTAATTAAATTTCCTTCACACACGCAAACAGTTGAGAGAATTGTGAAACTCGTCACTGAAGCCTCCAGAAAAAGAGTTGGACTCATAGAACTACTATCTATGGAATGCGCATAGCTACGAAAGAGCTGACGCCAAGATAAAACTGGTTTTTATCACGTGACTCGTAGACTCTGACCATCCGTCCCCAGTGAACTTTCAATGTTATTCTATGGGAATCGTTCTTGAAGAGCTGCCGTAATTTGTAAAAAAATGGTAAAATTCTGCTGTACATTTGGATGTAACGAGAAATTCATTAAGGAAGGACCAATAGCGTTTCATTGTCAAGTGAATTTTATTATTTTTGTATATCTTTTCATATTATTTTATCTTTAAGCTCAATTTAAATGAAAATTGGCGCGCATTTTGGCGACGTCAGTGTGAGTTAGTCATGTAAAAGACTTCATCACGAATTGAAATAAAAATTTGTTTGTAAAGCATAAACTCGTGATTTAAACTTTGTCTCATATTTTGAACTGATATTTTGAAAAAAAATCACGTATATAAATGTTATTATTTTTAATTTTGTGGTTAGGGGAGAGCGGGGTACATTGTTTAACCCCCTATTATTTAAAGTACTGAAATCAGTTCAGTACAGGAAACATTTGTTACGGTGTCAATATAATAGTTAAAAAGGTAAACTGTATATAATCGTATTAAATCTGATCTTACCTTTAAAAAATTAAACGTAAATTCTAAAGGAACTAAAATACTGAAATAACAAGTTTATACATTTCACGAGTGATGTATTCTGAAAAAAGATTATTTTAAGCCAGTAGCATGGTAATTCAAAATTGTAATAACGGAAAATATAAACAAATAAATATTTTATGAGAGAATTAGGTACGAGAATTAAAATTGCAAGTATTTAGCGTCAAGGACAATTTCCATTTCAGCCGGAAAATAGAAAGAAATACAACGCAAATACATATTACATGTACCAAAAAGTAGCTTAAATATATTCGTAAATTTAAAAAAAAATATCGTAAATTTAAGATTTAACTCTTGCCATGTGATATTTGCGCCGCGTGAATCGAGGTCAACGCGCCATGGAAACACTCTTTTTCATAACGCGCCAAATATAGCTCAATTTCGGAACGAGTCACGTGGGTTATGTTGGCCTACTCGTCAACTAAAGGATGCGCGTTCCATAGGATACTATTTCTATGGTTGGACTGCAGAAGAGAGATGGATTTATCAGAGCTACACTAGAATCCAGAAAACAAATGACACAATTTGAGTCCAAAAAAGATCACAAAAAATAGTGCTTTTGTAATTTTGTATGTTTCAAAGGTTGAATAAAGTTTCTATTCGCATTAAATGATATAAGTAAAACGCGTATTTATTTAAAAATTCGCTTTAAATTTCCAAAATTCAGCGCCGTTGAGACAGCAGAAGATGTTAACGTATAATTCTAAAATTTTGTAAAGATATTGTTGTTAATAAATAGTAACTTTTAAGAACTACCGCAAACCGATCAACGAAATCTGTGATTTTTTATTAATTTTTGAATTTTGAACATTTTTAGTCCAATTTCCACAACTTTCTGCCCATTGAGGCGACAGAAGATATCAATTCAGAGTTATAAGATTTTGCACACTTTTTAATGATGGGCGTTCGCAACTTTTCCGCACTACCGCAAGAAGATTTAAGATACTTCGACTTTTTCGGCCCACCCTATTAAATATGCCTGTCGAACGTTATGTCTTTGACTCAAAGTGAAAATGACAAAATATTTCTAAAAGAAGTAGACCCATTTTTTTCCAAACTATCTTTTTCAGTACGCAGCAAACTGTAATGATGATACACGTTAGTTTTCTTAGCTTCAGTTTCCCCCTACATTTTAATCTGTTTACAAAGTAACATTACAAAAACCTTTGAAACTTGTAAATAAGCTAACATATGGATCAAAACTGTAAAATCATAATGAATCCATTTAAAAATTTCATGCTGAAATTTGGCTGAAAATAGTATTAGACCGGGGTCACAATTTCCTTAAAAGACAAAATAATAGATATCACGTAAATTTAAAATGATACTAAATTTATTTTATACCTTGCTGGAACAGAAATCCATATATGTACCAGAAGCATTGGAAAAATGACGCATGCTTTTGAGAATCTGTGCTAAAGTAGAGAATTTTGCTTAAGATGTAACTTAGGGCTGCCGTTGACATAATTAGTGAAATCCATACCTAAGCGAAAATAAGGAAAATTGTCTTTCATATATTTTTTCTTTAGTTTTTATACAAATGATTTTATAAATTATAAAATTAAAAAAATATGTTTCATTGAACATTGTCTAGAAGATTGTAAATTTTATTATACTTTCATTCTCCTTCGCAGCAACGTGTTAGTCAGTATTAGAATAAGTTAATATATATATACAGTGACCTCTCACTTGTACACGCTCTCTTTCATGCGCGTTTTCCACTTATGCACGTTTTTTTCGCGGTCCGGACCAGGGATATTGGAAAACAATGATAACTCTTATTCATTTATGCGCCGTACTAAAACAGCACCTCTCACTTATGCGCGTCGCAAAAATTTTCTTAGTTCAAAAAGGTTTTTTTTAGTAGAACAAAAATCCTTTTTGCTCTGCTTCTAGGAATGCATTCCCTCGCCCTTTCTCTATGTTCAGATTCCTGGAACACATTCCTCTAACTTACGCACAGGGGCGTACATGGGGGTTCTTGTGATTGACGTCAGTAAAAGTCGCATTTATTCAGTAGCCAATTAAAGAGGTTAGTACTGTACGTACCAAGTGACAGTGGTCGTTAACGAAAGAACAATCTTTGGAGTTATGGTTAGATGTTACGTTTTAAAATGGAAAAAAAACCCCGAAATTGTCGCTTTCGTTTAAAATGGATGTTATTAAAAAAGTCGAAGAAAATCCTTGCACCTCGAAAAAAACTTTAGCGGAGCATTTTAATGTCCCAGAATCGACATTGAGAGATATTTTAAAAAATCGGGAGCATTTCCATTTTCTTTGTGTTCTTAAAAAATAATTAACGGAAGTTATACACGTATTTGCATTTTGAAATTAATCTTATTTACATTTTTCAGTAGTATATACAAAGTATTAGTTAACAAATATATGCACACTGTATTGGTGTTTCACTCTTTAGCTTCCTTTTGTGGTTTTTCACTTATGCGCGTTTTATTCGCTGTCCTCTGCGCCCGCGCATAAGTGAGAGATCACTGTAATTTAAACCTATTTGCTATTGAAATCCGAAAATAAGAAAACATACAACACAAAAATAAAATGTCACTATAGTAAATTGATGCAAACAAGTAGAAAGTTCAGTTTTATGTAGAAGATTTTTATATTCAGAGAGCTGTACTAGTACATATTATTCTCTAAATTGGTGAATTGTCTTCACTTTTGAGCATTTTATTCCTACAATAAAAATTAGTATAATTTTAAGAAATTTATAATAAATATTACTTCATTTTTAATTGAAAGTCATAATTAAATATTTTTGAACTTATAGCACATATTAAAAGGTTTATAACATTTTCTTAAATAACTGCAAAAATCTCTAATATCCGTATAACGAAATTTTCTCTAGAGCGAATTTTTCAACTAGAACCAAGAGATTTCGTTATAGGGAGATTCCACTGTCTTATAATAATCAAGTACTTCGCTTTATACAAGGCAAAACTTCGGTCTTCCCACTTTCTAAAATTCGCATTTTTTTTTTTTTTTTTTTTTTTTTTTTTTTTTTTTTTGTCTCAGGCATTATTTCTTCGAAAAAAATTTGGACTAGA
>BGPR01050014.1:0-11163 GCA_013235015.1 Araneus ventricosus
CTGCCTGTTTTGTGCTTATAACATGCAGAGTTTTCTGTTATATTATACGAAACTTACAGAAAAAATGACAATATGTTAGAGAAGCATTGTGTAAAAATGTGAAAAAAAATTATGAATATTAGAGAAAATATGAGTAGTTGTAGTAAATAATATTTTACTGCGCATGCACGAAACATAGCGTAATTTTTCTTTCATAACTTCAAAACCATATATGTAGGGCAACTTATGTAAAAAAATTCATTCAAGTATCATTAAAAGTTAAGAAGATATCAGCATTGCAGTGAGCAGAATTTTTGCTTTCCTCTAAGAGAAACAAAACGACGAGGGGTGTTCCACAAATTGATAATTTTTAATCTTAAATTTTCGAATAGTAATCGTCGAACTGCAATTTACATTATGAATTTTATTTATAAGTATGCCTGGGTATTCAACATGTTTAATCTTTATGAAATTCTTTAAAATTATTCGAAAATTTAAGTTTAAAAAATATCGATTTGTGGAAAATCCATCATCGTTTTGTTTCTTTTAGAGGGAAGCAATAATTCTGCTCACTGCAATGCTGATATCTTTTTAAATCTTAATGATATTTGACTGTATTTTTTCATAAGTTTCCCTACATATCTGACTTTAAAGTTATGAAAGAAAAATTACGCTATGTAATTTTTCAATTCCTACTATTAGTTCACACTCTCCCTATATATATTTATTTATATATCTTGTTCAAATTTTCAATCGTTAATAAAATACTTTTTATTCATCCACTCAAGTTCAAATACATTTTTTTTAAAACTTGTAGTGGATGACACTTGATGTTAATACAGTTTTTTCAAATATTAATTTATTAATTAAATTTAATTAATCAATTTTATTTATTAAAGCCTCGCACAGGCTATGATCATGGTGTACGGATAAGAAATGTGGAACGGGACTC
This sequence comes from Araneus ventricosus, assembly GCA_013235015.1. NCBI lineage: Eukaryota > Metazoa > Arthropoda > Arachnida > Araneae > Araneidae > Araneus > Araneus ventricosus. The sequence goes on from BGPR01050014.1 coordinate 932, forward strand.
GGTGGCGCAACGGTAGCGCGTCTGACTCCAGATCAGAAGGCTGCGTGTTCAAATCACGTCCGGGTCAAGAGATTTACTCACGACATATCATTTTTGCACTTATTTTATATTCTGAAAAATATCTCTTGTTGGCAATTGCATCCAAAAATGTTTAGTTCCCCGTTTGAGTGGATAGACTTAGGTCTATTTTTTCAATTCCTACTATTAGTTCACACTCTCCTTATATATATTTATATATCTTGTTCAAATTTTCAATCGTTAATAAAATACTTTTTATTCATCCACTCAAGTTCAAATGCAATTTTTAAAACTTGTAGTGATGACAGTTGATGTTAATACAGTTTTTTCAAATATTAATTCATTAATTAAAATTAATTAATTAATTTTAGTTTTATATGGGAGAAAAAAATTTCTAAAATAAAATTTTTCTTTGTTGACCTAAGTAGGAATTGACTTAAATTTTTTTTAAATTACTTGTTATTACATATGACGTCTAGATATTTCATCAATGGCCGTCTGCCCACCACCACCCTCCAGTTTCGAGAGAAATCGAAAACACTCGTCTCCACTTGCAAATTCTCTATGGGGAAAAACTATGAGACGGCTCCCCAGACACAACCACTAGACCTATTTCGATAATTTTTAATTCATATGAAAGTTTATGACGACTAGATATATAATCAGTGGTCGTTTGCCCACCACCACTGTCCATTTTCGAGAGAAATCGAAAAACTTGGTAGAGTCAAGTATCTCTGACTTTTTCTAAATAATCTAAAGCTTAAACTACTTAGAATTAAGGCATAGTACATCAGATTGTAGCTTGAAGTACACTTAAAACTCAGAGAAATATTTTAATTCGTCATACCTTCAAGTGTAAACTTGAGGCCGCGGTGGCCTAGTGGTAAGGTCTCTGCTTTGGGGCCGGAGGGTTCCAGGTCCGAGACCCGATTCCACTGAAGATCCGCCGTGTATGGGGCCTGTTGCACGTTAAATCATACGTAGTGGCCAAACGTCCTCCCGTTGGTGTGGCGTGGAAGTTTGGAGAGGGGGGTGCCAGCTCAGGTGTCGTCCTCGTCATCTGACCGAGGTTCAAAATTACGAGGTCCGTCCCAAAATAGCCTTCGTGTTGCTTCAAAACGGGACGTTAATATAACTAAACTAAACTAAATCAAGTGTAAACTTCGAATCCAAATAGGAATAACAAAGGGAAAAATTCACTCCGGGGCCCACAGAACATATTTACCTGCACACCATTATAATTGCTTTTAATATTGGAATGGAAATCTCTTCCAATAGACCATATGACCAAAAGTCAAATGAGATGGCATACACACATTATCAACTATCTCACAATCCGAGTTGAAGTCTTCCTGGTTTTCCTATCACCGAAAAGCAATTTTTTTAAATGTTAAAGGAGTGTAAAAACGGTTTTTGTGCAATAATATGCTCCGAAGTTGTTAAGAAAAAACACTTATTAATATCACTAGGATGCGTACACAAATTTTTGAGATGTCATCTTAACATGCCTACAGTTTTGTGTTCTCACATTACGACCATACTGCACATAATCACACAATCACTTTAGCTGCTAACAGTACAGATTTGCTTCCGTGCATTTTTTAAAAAAAAATCCCATGGCAAGAAAGAACACGCTAAGGGACGTCATTTGAAAGCAGAATAGACAACACTTAATGGAATCTGTTTTGAATGCGGCAAATATGGTTATTCCATGTTTTTCTACCATAAATATATCTCATTTAATGGAAAATATATTAGATAGGATAAAAGCGCCCTTGATGAAGAGTGAAAAAGATGCTGTTAAAAATTTTATAAATTAAAAATTGTACAGCCTTATTTTTATTTTAGCTCATTTTCAAGCGACTGTAGATACTTTTACGCATAGAAGTTTCTATAAACTTTCTATATGCTTACTTGTATTGTTCGAAAGTTTGAATAGTCGCTTTAACCCTTTTAGTGCCGAACGACACTTTCGAAAAGTTCCAACGACCATATATCGTTGCGTATGTAATGGCGCCTTACTATTCGCATCGCGAGAGAACTCTATCTCAAAATAAATTTATAAAACGTTATAAATGGTTTTATTAATATATTCGATTTATTAATTATATTCGATTAACATTAAGTGTTAATATTAAATTAATATTAATAATATTCGATTAATATTATATGTTAATATTAAATTAATATTATTAATATCCGATTGCTATTATATGTTAATATTGAATTCATATTAATAATATTCGATTAATATTATAAGTTGATATTCGATTTTTCTGTTTATAATGTAATATTTTATTTATAAATTTATAATGTTTTATATTTATGTTATTTGTATGATTTTCAACAAATATTGAAATACAATTGCATTTATTTGTTCTCCCTTTATTTCGTAATATGCTCCTTTTGGAATTTTATAAATGTCGTTCTTATTTTGTTTTTTATGAGCTTTTTCCCAAACCTTAGTAAATCGTCAAATTGCAAGGTTACTTGAAAATAGTAAGGTTAGGCTCACAGAGAACGGATGAATTGATGACGTCGCATTGGGAGCACGCTTCTTCGTCCCAGTGTTACGCAACGGAATAAATAAATTGTTTGGGAGCTCTTTTAGCTACAGAAAAACTTTTTCTAAGCTTGATTTTTATGTAGAAACGTTGTTAAAGAGTCGCACATTACTAAAGAATCAAAATTTGGAAAGCTAAATAAAAAAAAATTAATAAAACGCATTGATCTTTCTCATATGGTCTTTATGAAAGAAAGGAAATAATTATGTCCATAGTTATATATATATATATATATATAGCTATGGACATAAGAGACGCGTTTGTGTTATATTTTTCTATATTATTTTATTTTCCCCTTTTATATATATATTCCACTTTCGGCTTTTCTTACCGCAGATTTTTTCTTGACATTTTGTTTTATGAATGTTTATTTTGTACATGTTGCTTTTACATTTCTGCTATGTTTGTTTCGTATTTGTTATATATATATCACAGAATAATAAATATAAAATCTTTCGAACAACATAATATCCAATATTTGCTATATTAATGATAGCCGATTGCCTAATTGCTAATTATATGCTTTAAAAACTTAATCAGTTAGAGAGGAACACTCTAAACTAGAGTGGAACATAATGTTCTAAAAAGTGCTTTGGACTGATTTCTCGTATTGTATGAAAACGAGCTTTGGAAAGTATTAAACTGATCGGCATCGGCGCGGAAATATTCTAATCAAATGTATTTAATATAAGTTTTGCTATCATATATTCTGTTTAATTCATCATTTCATTTGATGGCAAAGATAATGTAGGAATAGCTATTGGTTCGAGAACTATTATTAATATATTTGCAGGAAAACTAAGCATTTAAATTTGAAATCATGATGATAATCGCTCTCGCTGAATTGCGGAGAGAAAATTCGAGCATTTTCAATCATTAACGATATCTTTTCTTTTGCCTTTACAAATCCAAATTTTCCGAATGTCATGATCTTTCGGAAATGAATGGAAAGAAATGTTTTTGGCTTTCTAATTTCTCGAATGCATCGAACATGTGACAACAGCACAATAGGCATTGCATTAGTTTTCAAATCTTTCCGTAAAACTATACCATTTGGCTCTGAAAAGAGTCGTTTTTCAATTTTTAGTTTACGAACCAGACGAAAACTCAAAAACTCGTTAGCATTTAAGCAACTTCCTCAGCACTGAATCAAATGAGAGATATTCATAATAAAACAAAATTTCCCGCCTTTTTATTTGGAATGTGAGCAGAAAAAAGAAACAAAAAAACTTCGGCTCCAGACTAGACATAAATAAGCCCAAAGGATTATATTACTTATTTTCATTCATCGAAAACTCCTATTAGACAGCAAAAAAAGCAAATAGTATCCTCAAAAAGCGAATCGATCATTTGTAATTGCTGTAGTAAACAAAAAGAGAAGAACCAGGAATCATTTTCATTAAAAATAAAAATTCATGTCACGGAATTTATAAGTAATAAAAAGCAGTCTTGTGATGTAAAATGATGAAGATACAATAACGAACCCTTAATCGGGTATTTTCCTCGTTTCTTACAGATAGAATAATTTTATGTCTAGAATAATTTTATTAATTCGAAACTGCGTGAGAAATCGGAAAGTTTCGGAATCTGTCCCAATATGACGTAATGCGCAGAAAGACCTCCTGCGCATCGCCTTTTGTGGACCCTCCCTGGTCAAATTGGTCCGGCATTTTTAGCATAGGTACTATACTTTCGGTCGGCACTGAAAGGGTTAAATAAAACATGTAGAAAGCACAGAAATTTCTTCACGAGTGATCTATTCCTATCTTCCATCCGTGAAATAATGTATCTACTTTGAACTGAGTTGTTCTAGTTTTTTGCAAATTTCTGAATAGGTATTTGTTAATTGTTTATGAAAATTATCGCTGTTTTTAAGATCTTGCGATTACAAAACGTTCACAGTATTGTATTCTAAATTCGATAAATAAATGTTAGTTGATACTTTAATAGGTAACTGTTTATTTACATATACAATAACAATGCCAAAATATAGAATAAAGGAGAAATGAGATATTTTATATGCATTATTTATTTATCAATTAATCTCAATATTTTTTTCTAATAATAATAATATTTTCACATTTATAACCAAAATAATTATTATATTCGTTGTATATTTTGGGATATTTTAGCACCGAGGTTTTTTATGCGATTTTCATACTTAGTTTTTGATCATCAAATTTAACTAAGAGAAATAAATAATTTAATATTTAGACTACTGCTAGACAAAGTTCCAAGCATCAAGATAGCGATAAAGAATCAGTAATAAGCTTCCCTCCACCTTTTGAAGTCTTTCGAAGTTAAGGTCTCGTGTCCATTTCGTCTGCCTATTCCTTTCTTACTACAGAAACAATAAATATACCAATAGTGCATCGGATGATACGATAAGGCAGTACCCTACATATTAATCTACAATATAAAAACCCAGAGATGTCTGTAACGCAGAGGAGTTAGAAATATCCCCACCTCTTTCGTATGCTTCATTATCGGATGCGTAAATCACGATTTCAGTTTTGGCGTCGAACAACTCAGACAGGTTTTATCTTGAGAAAAAGTAAATGAATCGAAGAAAGAACGCACAACGTCGGGTTTGAAGTGTAGTGCCTTGATTTGCGCTATTGATTCTTAGAACCGTTGCCGTTTTTTTATGTATAAATTGACGGATATATCGGCTTTAATTATGGGATCTAAAGTTCATCATTCTGGATTGTAGTAAAGGTCAGTGAGCTGAGTTCAGCAGTTTTATCTCTTTTTTATTAATACTAATTCTTTATGTTGCGTTATAGGATGCCGGAATCACAGCCATGTTAAAGTTCGAATGAAAAAAAATCCACAATAAAAGACAATAGATATTTCAGAAAGAATGTTGTTTATAATGAAGTTTCTTAGTTGATAGAATTCCGGTTCTTTATTATTTACTTTTAATGTTACTATATATTTCCATCTAAAGTCTACGACAAATTATCTATTTTTCATTCTTAAACACTCTCGCAACGTGAATGAGATTTTATACCACAACTTTCGTCAGTAAATCTGTGACAATCAGATCTGAGATATTGTTGGCAGGATAACAGCCTGTCTAGATGGGAGCACATCTTCTTGTTACTTAAGAAAAGTGAAACTAACAATTAGGGGTACAATAATTGTACGAGCCCAAACGAAGAGAAAGAAACTGCTGATACTGCATCTTTACCGTAGGGAAAATGATAATTATCTTTAGTTTGCAGTCGGCCTGTTTCTCGGACTAAATCCTCATTCGAAATTTTCCTTTTGAAATTATTTTCTTTTGGAATATTAGCTGTTTATAAGTGAATTTCTAAAAAGGGTTTATTATTGAAGATTTTGCAATAGTTTTTAAATAAGATATGGGTTATATCATAAGATCCAGCTTGTCATTGTGGAACTAACAGCCGTACAAGAAATGTAATTTCTAACATTTATGAAACTTTAAGGGAGGAGAATACCCTACATATGCTTTGAAAATAAATTAACTGTTATTTCAAAAGGAAATATTTTTGCAAATGAGCCATCAGATAATGGTTGCAATAGCTACTTCGCAAATGCATAGTGTGTTTCGGATTTCCATCTGAAAAGAACTTGCTTTCGTGTTAATTATATTAGTGCATTATCTGTCTTCAGAAATATTATGATATTATCTCAGAAGACAGTGACGAAGACGAACACATGTTCTTCTATTTCCTTTTTTAATTCAACAATAGATGGCATTTGATGAAAATATTGTGTGTGTATTCAGAAAACTGGTACAGGCAAAGACTGCGGTGTCTTCGCAGAAACTAGTATCGTGCTGTTCACATTAGTCTGGGTGAAATATAATACAGATGAAGCATTATTTCCATCTCCAACAATTATGCTAACACTGCCCAACCCAAGGCAGCGGTTATTATTTATTTTAGCCAAGGTTGATTTCTGAAAGCGTACGCGAAAGTAAAAAAATTCACGGTTATGTCAATAGTCTGTATACACTGTTAATCATTTCTTGTATAACTTGTTTCTTTATTTCCTCATAAAGGGTACAAGAGAAAGATTAATAAATTTCCTCCTTAAACCAAATGCGGCTTCTAAATTTTAGCCTATCATGCTCCTGCATGAATTTTTCTAGCCACGTAATATGGATATGAAGTTGATTACCATGCTGTGCATATTCATTTAAGGCTTTTAAAAATCCATCATGAAATGAAAGTCATACAAGAATGATGATCATCGAACTGAAATACAGAGTGGTAATAAATTATTAGACCGATTTCAAAAATTATTAAAAAATAATAATAATAAAGTTATAACTGCAATTTTTTTTAAATAAGAAAGCAAATAAAAAAGTTTTTTTTCAGATAGGTGGCGTACCATTGCGGCGTTCTAAATTTGCTACAGTGAGAGATTTCCAAACGCAGTGGCTACCGATCAGCAGAAGCCGATGCGCGTTTTCTGGTTTCCTTTTCTAATTTTTCTTGAATATCTCGAAAACGATTCAGTTTTCGAATAACAATTGATTTAACAGATTAAAGAGCGTAAAATTTCCTGCAAATACATGCTTTTATTTTTCTTCTAGCTTTAATGGTTTCACAGATAATGGCTCTTAAAAATGGGAGATGTTCAATAATTTACAACTACCTAGACAGCCGTAACGGTGTGTTACCTATCTGAAAAAAACTTTTTAAATACGTTCTCATTAAAAAAACCCCTTATTTATAACATTATTAGTTTTTTTTATTAATTTTTGAAATGTGTTCAATAGTTTATGACTACCCTGTATGTCTCTGCAAATTATCCTCTATTCTTCCGCATCAAATTTAATCAATAATAACGTTTTGTACAATTTGTGTATTAGTTCCTGTTTAGAATGCATGTCTGAATATAATTGAACACAATTAGCTAAGGGGGACTTCCTAACGAAACAATTTTTATGATGTCTTTTCTGATATGCTGTTTTTCCCAAATTCTACTATTACTACTCTGTTTTTAACGTACTATACATTGCAATGTTAAATTAACCTGAATTTAAATAAAAGAGTGTCTCCACTTTCCCAAAGTGCCTGCTTGGCAGACATTTCGGGCACAATATCATAATATTCATGATGAAAAAATAATCGAGAAAATAGAGACTGTGTGTATGTGTGTGAGGGGTCATCAATGAAATAATGACTGTAAATATATGAGGTTTCTAATCCCTTATCGATCGGATTTTTTTCTTCGAATTTCCGATCACAAAAATAGCATTTTTTTATTGCTGAAAATTAATATATGTTCTATCGTGAATTAGAAAATGCAAAATGTTTTTGTCCGTAAGCAGTTTTTGCTTGACCTACTGGTTGTTATACATGTGATATCTCGTTCACTGACCTCCAGTTTTCCCTGAAATGCACCCAAATTTTAAATTAAAACAAAGATTAGTTAGCATCGCTTAGCAATATTCAGAAATACAAAAAATTGTCGTGGAATATAACGAGACGCGTAAGTAGCGACGAATTCAAACGATGCAATTTTTCTCTTCGTCACATGACATGCTACGCCGACCAAGATGGGGTTAAGAAATATTTTACATGTTTTAAGCCTTTTATTATCTGGTACGTAACATACTACTCGTACATGTTCTTAGCTAACTTCCTAATTTCTTGATTAAGTTTTCAGACATATGAAAAATAACTTCTTGTTTAATTATAGACGTTCAATTATATATGGCGTTCTTTATATAATAAACGAAACTCTGCAATGAAGCTTTTTAATCTATTGTTTCTTTAAAGAAATGTACATCAAAATAAAGATTTATTGGATATTTCATTAAATTTGAGCATCGGCATATTATTGAGTGACTGTTGAATCTGATGAAACAAAACCATTTAAAATGCTCCTTTAAGATAACCTCACTTCCCTACAAGTTAGTTAATGTCCAGCATTTAATCAAATTTCAAGTTTTCTGAAAATTCTAAGGCATAATTATGTTTCGTAATTAAGTTACGAAGATGTAATGAAAGCACTGCGTTATAATTAATTTTTGGAGTTAAGCAGTTCTTTCTGACACTAGTTTGAAAGTTGGTATGAAAATTCAAATTCGAGGCTGAAAAGACCTTGGAACATTTTCTTTAGCCCAAAGAACAGTCTGAAGGAACTTTAAGTGCATTATGGTCATGTGACAGAATAGGCTTTGATACAAAATCTTTTTTTCATTAAAGAGAAAAGGTTTCGTATGTTTGAACATCTTCTCGAAACTACAGGTTAAAATTTGAATAACATTAACATTTGACGTTCACAGGCCTTCCAAAAACAACAACAACAAGAAATACCATTCGTATGAACTCCTATAGAACAACGAAAAAAATTCATAATCTTAAATCATATTCCACAGATAGAAGGCCACTGTGGCCTAGCGGTAAGGTGTCGGCCTCGAAGCCGGAGGGTGCCAGGCTCGAAAACCGATTCCACCGAAGATCCGTCGTGTATTGTGCCCGCTGCACGCTAAATCATACGTAGGGATCAAACGTCCTGCCGCTGGTGTGGTGCAGACGTTTGGAGAGGGGGTGCCAGCTCAGGTGTCGTCCTCGTCATCTGACTGCGGTTACAAATTAAGAGGTCTTTCCCAAAATATCCCTTGTGTTGGTTCCAAACGGGACAATAAAAGAACTAAACTCCATAATACTATTTGCAGAAATTTTACTGAACATATTTTTTAGTTTTGTACGCTTACTTTCTTTCTGAAATATTTATATTTTTTTAAGGAGTTAGTTTTTTTTGTTTGTTTCCTTAACAGACAGTGGATGAAAACATAAAAGAATTAAAGACATAAAAGAAAAACGTAAAGAAATACATAAAAGAAATAAAATATATAAAAGAAATAGAGATAAAAATAATAAATTGACTGAATATCTGTATTCTTTTTAAAACAAAATTTTGTACAAGTTTTGTGTACTTTAGGAAATATATTGTTTATTAATTAAAAATTACCCTTTACTTTAATTAAGAAAAAATAGCAAAATTCATCCGCTTATGCAAGAATTCCCAATAAAACTTTATCTAAAATGACTATCACCTGTAATTCATAATTTCTAAAATGACTATCATCTGAATTTCTTTATAAAAGAAAAATAAGTTCTGTCAGAAAAAATTTAATTTAAGAAAGTGAATCCAATGATAAAAATAAATTTTAAAGTTTCAGAGCTAGCATAAAATACATACAGACATAAAAGAATCAACTAGTATTCTTAATAACACACGATGAAACAGTGTCGCATTACTCCATTATGCTTCTACATAAAAATACCGAACTAAAAAAAAAGAGATAAAAAATTCTGTCGAAAAATTTGTTTCTCTATTTTTAATGCTAAAATAATTGTTTGAGGAAGAATAAATGTTAGTGAATTATTTTTTGAAAATTAATCGAATTGATATTTGAAATGAATGAATTATTGACATACATGAGAATATAATATTCGAAAAGGATTCTGGATTTAGTGACGTTTTTAAGATTGGGTAATAGAGAGGAGAATTGAAAGATGCACCATTTCAATAAACACTTTATTTAACTATTACAATCTCGAGACTTTATTATTCATTCTAAATTTATGAAATGTACTCATTTTGGATCCAAGACGAAAGTTCAAAAAGAAAAAAAAATATTTTAATTTTTTAAATTAAAAT
>BGPR01050016.1:0-11163 GCA_013235015.1 Araneus ventricosus
CAAGAGCAAGGAGTTTTAGTAGCTATAATTTCCAAAAATTATTAAATACGAAAATGGGAGGGCGCAGTTCCTTTTTCGTCCGGAAAGGAGATCGCAAGAGCAAGGAGTTTTAGTAGCTATAATTTCCAAAAATTATTAAATACGAAAATGGGAGGGCGCAGTTCCTTTTTCGTCCGGAAAGGAGATCGCAAGAGCAAGGAGTTTTAGTAGCTATAATTTCCAAAAATTATTAAATACGAAAATGGGAGGGCGCAGTTCCTTTTTCGTCCGGAAAGGAGATCGCACGAGCAAGGAGTTTTAGTAGCTATAGTTTCCATTTCTGAATAAGAATCCAATAATAAGCTATTATGTTGTTCATTAATTTCAGCTTAATTTTCCAACTTTTACACGGGAACATGCAAAGTTTGATTTGAAAACAACTTAAGTATGAATTCTTCACGTGTATTTGCTTTAGTCACCAACTCGGATGAAAAAAAACACCACAAGTTGCATCGACGAGGGAAGTCTCTGAGGTTCTCTTACAGAGAATTGCAGGAAACCAACTTTAAGAAGGTCTATTCTTCGCATTTTCACGCAATTTTATTTCACTCGACTTGTTTCATGCTTATAAAGATACATTTGTGGAATCCAATCTCTTCTCTGATGTACTGGAATTTAATTTTGCACCCTTGTATATTGTTGACAACTATTTTTACATTTTCAGATATGTTTACACATTTAAATTCCCTCCATTCAGTCCGATTACCCTAATTTTCAGTTGATCCATTAATTTAATTAAACTTTGGTTCTATGTGAGTGGCACTAAATGATCGTGAATTTGAGGAAAATTAAGTTCACTATTCAGTTATATTTCTAATAATGATTTACATATTAAAGACAAAAAAGTAAAAAAATATTATCGAGTTAAATATTTTTACTTTTTAGTGCAATAATGAAAAAAGATCTTTCTGGAAAGCTGGTTTTATTAAATTTTCTCTCAGAAAATTCGACTTCCCACAGATGCATTTAAATTCGCCCTATTCAGCTCAGTTGACGTCTAATTAGCTTAAGAAGGATCGATCGCACCTAATTAGATTAGCGTCCCGAGATCGTAGGGTGTCAGACGCTGAAGAGTGACTGATGATGGCCGAGATCGGAATGGACGAGTCATTCACCAAAACCTGCCTGTCATGCGAAACTGATGGATAGGAACTGCAAAGGCCGATATTCAATTTCGAAGAACTGGAACGAAGCTCATCAAACCGATTTCAGTTTTACTCGCTTCAATCTGAGAAAGAGTAAACACTTCTGCGCCACTAGCCATTGAGGATGGCGCGTGATTATGTGAATCTTTCGGGCGGCCCCCCCGCCAGCATAAAAGCCAATCCCACTATAGGCGCCTATGGGAATGCCTTTTGCCACGCCAAGTTGATCACTGTGCCCGGTAGGGTTTCCGCGTTTACTTTGATTGGCGCGAAACTGAGTTTTTTCTTCATCGTGTTTTCAAAAACCTACCATCTTTATTTACAATTAACAACTAATAACAAATTATTTTCAACTTTAAGACACTCAAGAAGGAATTCATTTTACTTTACGTCACACACAAACAAAACTACAAAGTAGAAATGTTTACATCCTTATAACAGATTGCATCTCTGGGTCGTCCTCGAAATAAAAAAAAAAACAAACTTTACAAAGCGTTTCTCGCCAATAAAGCGAAATATCGGCAAATATTGTCGTCAAAAACACTCCCCATAGGTGTCTAGAGTGGGATTGGTTTTTATGCCCCGCCCTTCATCATCAGTGGCTTAGCATGGTATTGTTTCGCCTCCTCATCGTATTTGACTTTAAAAAGATATTGTGTGGCACTTGCATACAGTGCAGATGCTTACATATTATTAACTATAGATCAATGATCTTTTGTGACTGATATGAAAAAAGTTTTGGAAGAGGATACAACAGTGTGAAGAACGTACAATCGTGAGATTCGACGAAATTTGGCATGTTGTTGGGTAATATTTAGATCCATTTCAATAATTTCCTCATTAAGTGTTTTATTATAGATTGTTCAATGAACTTATATAAAAAATGAATGATTAAAATCATTGAAAATGTTATTTCTTCTCATATATATAATGTACCTGTATTGATACAAATTAGAATTTTTTCTCGAAATAGCTTTGATATCCAGATAAACTTTCTATTTTCCCATCAGCTCGCTAAATATTCTTGCCAATAGCCATAAATTCTAGTTAATCTACACTAATCACTACCTAACCTCTCTTGCCGTTAATCTATACAGACAATTGATAAGATGTTAATGGCATGTACGCAAATGCCACTGCTGTACGCAAGTGTCACTACACCTAAAAAGTAACGTTCTGTCACCATGGGCCAGGCTACTAATCACTACCTAACCTCTCTTGCCGTTAATCTATACAGACAACTGATAAGATGCTAATGGCATGTACGAAAATACCACTGTACGCAAGTGTAACTACACCTACAAAGTAACGTTTTGTCATCATGGGCCAGTGGCGTAGCGAGAGTAAGTGGCAGCAGGGAAGTAATATGATTTTTTTTCATCTGTCGTCATCAGTGACTTAGCAAGCATAAATGCAGCCCAGGATATGGTATTATTTTTACGCTACCTCATCATATTTTGCTTCAAAAATGGCATAAACGCTGGCGTTGTGACACTGGCGTACAGTAGAATTTGCGTACAGGTCATTAACGCCTCATCAATCACCTTTTGGTCATCGACGAGAGGTGTTCAGTCAACGATTCGTATAGGTTTGCTTGGATTTATAGTTATTGGCTAGAAGATTTATTGAAGCGGACCGAAAAATCGAAAATTTGTTTATCTGGAAATTAAAGTTATTGGTACTTGAGAGTGTGTTATATAAATCTGAGAGAATTTTTCTTGAATTAGTTAACATATCAATGAAATCTACGCTTATTATTGCGTAGTTCAAATTTTTGATTAGTAATTTTTTCTGTCAACAGTAGATTTATGGCCTTTGACTCTATCGATTTTGGCATTCTTTTAAAAAGTTACATGGTATTGATTTTCATGTAAACCTGATTGATTGCTTCTTTCTTACTTATGTAATCGAACACTCTGTTTATTTTAATAATGCTGTTTCTCATGAGTTTGCAAGTACTTCCGGAGTCCCACAGGGCTCTAATCTTGGACCTCTGCTTTTTATCTTATTCATTAATGACCTCACTTGTGTTTCTAAGTACTCTGAATGTCTTTTATTTGCTGACGACTTGAAATTTTTTAGTTCAATACGTTCCGATTTAGATTCTGTTCTTCTACAAAGAGATCTTGATCGTCTTTTTAAGTGGTGCACAAACAACAGATTACATCTGAACAATGAAAAATGTAGTGTTCTTAGTTATATTCGAAATGCTCAACCTTCGAATCATGTATATGATTAACAGTCTTGTTTTATCACGCTCAAATACAGTCACTGATCTTGGGATCATCTTTGACACCAAGCATGATTTTTCCCAACACATCGATACCATGATCTCTCAGACATATCGCAAGCTTTGAATTCTTAAGCGCAGAACCAGAGAATTTTCCAGCAAACATACCCTGAAGGTCTTGTATTGCGCTCATGCCCGATCCAATCTGGAATACTGCAGTATTATCTGGGATCCCAATTACCGAAACAAAATTGAAATTATTGAGCGAATTCAAAACAACTTCTTGAGATATTTACTTTACAAGGAAAATGGATTTTACTTGCAGGATGTAACTTCTTCACTCCTTTGAAATATCTTTAATATGTCTAGTTTATGTTCCAGACGAGATGTTTCTTGCGTTCTTTTCTTTTACAAAGTTATTAATGGTTCAATTGATTGTAATGATATACTGAGTTCTATAGATTTCGGAGTGTCCGCCAGATTTTTAAGGAACTAAAGTTCATCTCCAAATTTATATTTAATATTTAACTATATTGGCATGTTCTCGTTATAAAGGTTTTATAAAATTTTTAACAAGTTCTCTGATGAATTTGACATTTTTAATATGTCTCTTGGTGCTTTGAAATCGAAATGTTTGCATCTTTTAAATACATGATGTGTTTTATTTTGTCTTTTTACAACATTTTAGATTTTTATGCGGTTTGATTTTCAGTGTTCTTATGTAATCAAACATTTTTTTGTTTTTTATAGGTTTTAATTTTTGTACTCTGTTTTTGACGCCGTGTTTGAATTTATTTTAATCCTAAGTGTTGCAATTTATTTTTATCTCAAGTGTGCATTTATATTTTTAAACTTTTAAACTCCTGGCGTGCTTTTAGAAGACTCGGTGCTTGTGTGTTTTCAACTTTTTAACCCTTGCCTTTTGCAAATGGGCTTTTAATTTTTTTACAAATACTACTTTTAGAATCATAGTGTGTTTTAATGTTTTTGTGATTATGTGTTTTCGTATTTAATTATATATGCGTTTGAAAAAGTTATATGATTTTGTGTATTCTATGTGTTCAACTTCTTGTTTTCTAGCGCATTTTTTTATTTACTCGTTGTGGCTTTTGTTCTTTTTTGTGTCTGTTGTTTATAGCACTCTGTAAATGGAGTTTACTCCGTAGTGTGCTTTTCTTCCTTAAATAAATTTCATTTACCATTTAATAATGAGAAGATGAGAGACTTATTCTTCTTAGTCACACAACCGAATGTCAAAGCTCATTGAATCATAGTTAATGACTTGTACGCATCTGCAAACTGAATCTAAACGCTGAAATGCTTGCAATGGAGCACCCTTAAACTGGCAAGTGGCAAAGGGACCCGTGAACACATACAGTTCTAAATATAAATTTTTATGCCACACGAAATCAATTACTTGTTTTTGAAACCAAACTCTGCTAAAATATTTCAATTGCCTTTCGGTACACAAAGCCTCGGTAGCGCAGTAGGCAGTCTCATAATCACTGCATTGAGTAATCTGAAGGTGCTACGATATTGAGGATCGAACTCACGATCTTCAGATTCCTCGTTGGATTAATTATGAGACTGACGCACTGCCTACTGCGCTACCGAGGCTTCGTTGGCTTCTATCCACAGAAGCGAAGAATCGTCCTAAAATGAAAAACGGCTGCACCGGGTAAGGATCCAATTCACGACCTTTAGGCCCGGTGCACACCAGCCGATTTGTGTCGTTGAGCAGTAAAATACAACAATTGGAACCCCCATTCCCACTGTGGAGACACAAACGGGGCACGTGGGTTACTATTGTTATGTTTTACTGCTCAACGACACAAATCGACTGGTGTGCACCTGGCCTTAGATTCCACGTTGGATTGATTATGAGACTGACGCGCTGCCTACTGCGCTACCGAGGCTTCGCTGGCTTCTATCCATAGAGAGTTATACTGAAAAAAAAAGAATCATCGTAAAGAGAAAAATGGCTGCCCCGGGTGAGGATCGAACTCACGACCTTCAGATTACTCGTTGGAGTGATTATGAGACTGACGCGCTGCCCAGAGCCGGCCCGAGGGGGGTGCGAACGGTGCAACCGCACAAGGCCCTGCGCATCTAAAAGGCCCCGCGCCGGATTTTGCAAAATTCATTAAAAACTTTTTTATCCTTTTCAAAAAGTTCTTTCAACCAACTTTTATGTAAAAAAAGGCATAAAATATGAATAATTGTTCTAAAAAGAAATATATTGCAATTTATTTCTGGTTTTGAAAGTTTCTTTCAAAGATGTGTTAAAAAAGTAATTGGTGGATCTAGTGGATAAGAATCCAACAATTCCCTTTGTTACCTGGAGGCCCACGTGTTTTTCCGATTCCTGCGCAGAGCAAAAGGTAGAAAGTGATAACATTGTTCAGTCCTAAACCACGTTCGATTGCTCCATGCCTCTGTCTTTTCGGTGCGGGGGTACCCCAGAGTGGATGTCCGTCATTTGAAGATAAATTTCAGGTGATAATATTCAATACATTCCTTTTCCCGAGACTATTACTTTCAGGTTATACAGGGGGTAATACTTGTGTGCGGATTCACATCTGTTCCCCTAATGACCAGCAGATAGTCTTTCCCTGGGCAGCTCAAAGAAACACCTCTAGAGGAATGCTTTGTCTGCTTATCTATTCCTAAATTAAACGCATCTGTTCCCCTTGTATTCAGCAGGACTGCTAAGCGATAATAAAGCACTAGGGGTTTCTCGCCTTTCTTGTCAAAAGTGTGGTTTCCAGCATCTATGAATTCATCGTAGATACTTGTTAAAAGGTAGTTTGTTACATCTGTTCCTCAGAGTTTAATCAATAGTATTGAATCTGAATATTGGGTTGTGTGAAACTCGACAGGTAACCCAAGGAGTTTTCTCAGAAGCTTAATTTTCCATTGAACAATTCATTCGCATTCGGAGTATCAGCCGTACAGAAAAATAAAATATTCTGCATTTGTTCTTGGAGACAAATTTCAAGTATGCTTATTTTTGTCTCTTTTTTATAGCTATTTATTAAACAAACTTTCTTTTTATATTTCCAAAAAGAAAATCTTAATATTATAACAGGTTATCAATTTATAAAACAATGTAGTTGCCCCTTTTTTCTCCATTTCAACATTTTTGCTATTTGTTATTATTGTATACATTTCAGATAAAACTTTTTTTTATTAACAAACGAAAATTTGTGTTTTCTACTCTTTTACATTGGGCATTTTTCATTATAAAATGTTATTTATTTGGAACCTTTTATTGTTTTGGGAATTACATATCAAAGTTATTTGGATAAGTTTTAAAATATAAGAAGTATTTTGAAGATTGATTCAATTTAAATATCCTAAAACCGAAACTATCAGTAGGTTGTGTATAATTGTAAATAAGTTTGTGATTAGTCGATTATATATTTTTAGTTTTACTTTTTTTTGTATATGAAGAAATAATTGTTTGTTAATATGTAGAAGTAATGAGTTCAACTTTTTTTTACTGAAGAAATAATGAGTTCAACTTTTAAGAATTCACTTGATAATCCAAAACACAAGAAAGTCCCATTCATACAATATAATATTTTATTTCAATACTGAATGCATGTACATCGCAAATCGACAGAAAAATTGAAAGGGGGGGGGGTATTTTCTCTTTCAATTGACTGCAAAGTTAAAAGTTATTTTAAGTTTCTTCAGCTTTCATGTTTTGAAACTCTTAATTGAAACTATTTTCGCATTTTATAATTTAAATTTTAGCACTGAAAGTTTTCAACTGGTTTATGACAAAAATATCTCTTAATTAAATTTTTAAATAATGAGTTTTTGAAGTAAAAATGTGAATAGAAAACTTTAATAATCATTTTTTAAAAAACTAAATTAACACTAAAAACAATTTTACACCGAGTATAGACAAAAAGCACTTTAGTAAAACACATGAGAACTAGGAATAATAAGTGAACAAAGAAATTTTTATATAAAATACCAAATATTTTTTCAAATTTAAAAAAAGAGAAAATTCCATTAGGTATACTTATGAATTAATACATTGTATAACATAATATGCAGTATACTTCCGATACCTCAAAATCAGAAAAAAATTGGAGATAGCAAGGTAACCCTCAAAAGATAAAAATCACACAAAATAACATGATATGGAATGTTGCCAAAAAAATTTGAATCATGATAGAGCAGAATGTATGAAAACAGCAATGATTTATACAAACAGTAATAAAATCCACACATAATTGAGTTATTTCAAATTATGAGTCAGGAATTCTATGATATATAAGGAAATCACCCGTCATGGTATGACGGGTGCAAATTGCGTATTCATTCGAGAGATTTCCCTTCAAATTTGACGTGTTTAAATAGATATATATGCGAGAGAAAGGTTTAACATTGATTGAAAACAAATAAAATAAACATATGTTTTATGACAGGAAATATTTTTTTTTATTTACATATTTCTTTATTCAAAAAAACATCTTGATGAACAACATTCCGTGTGAAGTATTTTTCGTTGTCTAACAATTTTATTATAATTCAATAAAAATGAAATTCTCAGCTTCTCAAACGTAAGTCAAAAGTTAACATTTCAAAGGAATTCTTTTTCGAAATTCTAATCAAAACAAAGCAATTCTCTGCTTGCCAAACGTTGAAAAAAAAATATTATGAAATTATATCATCACGATTGCAACAAATAATCAGATGCATCGTGGAGTCCAAACTACATCACGCGCATGATATACCAATGATGTAATTTACTACTTTAAATTAAAAAACGGAAATTAATTTCAAGTATATATGATTAATATAATTTAAAATTTTTCGGGAACTATTGATCATAGCGAGATAAATTTTATATCAATCGAGAGAAAATATTCTTTCACTATTCACCATATTCTTCTCCAAGAATGCACATCGGAAAAACTTTTAAGGTTGCTTCGAATGATGGTTTCATCTTCAAAGATTTCAACAACTTCGTTTACAGAAGTAGGGGGAATTCTAAATAGCCATAGCGTATTATTACCCAAAGAACATTTCGCTATCGCTAGTTGAAACAATCAGTCAGAGCGGGGTAAGAAGTAAAACAACAAACAAGCAAAGCATAGTTACGTCAATGGTGCTCTGGTCAAGTGTAGTATGCCTATATGCGCCCGGGTGAAGATCGAATTCAATACCTTCAAATTACTCGTTAGAGTGTTTAAGACACAGACGCGTTGCAGACGCTTCGTAGCCTTCTATCCATAGAGAGTTATATTATAAAGGAAGAGTAATCCTAAAAGGAAAAAGGGATGGGACATATTTTACTGTATAACTCTCTATGATATAAACTCCCGAAGCCTCGGTAGCGCAGTAGGCAGCGCGTCAGTCTCATAATCACTCCAGCGACTAATCTGATGGTCGTGCGTTCGATCCTCACCCGGATCAGCTGTTTTTCATTTTAGGATGTTACATCTTTTACTGTATGATAGAAACCCGAAACCACCGAAGCCTCAGTAGCGAGTAGGCAGCGCGTCGGTCTCATAATCACTCCAGCAGGTATCTGAAGGTCGCTGGTTCGATCCTCGGGGCAGCCATTTTCACTTGGGATGTTACATCTTTTACCTGATAACTCTCTTGATAGAAACCCGAAGCCTCGGTAGCGACAGTAGGCAGCGCTAGTCTCAAATCATCAGCAGTAATCTGAAGGTCGTGATTCGATATCCAGGGGCAGCCGTTTTTCATTTTAGATGTTACATCTTTTACATAAACTCTCTAATAGAAACCACCGAACCTCGGTAGCGCGAGGCAGCGCGTCAGTCTCATAATCCACGAGTAATCTGAAGGTCGTGAGTTCGATCCTCACGGGCAGCCGTTTTTCATTTTAGGATTGTTACATCTTTGCACTGTAACTCTCTATTAGAAACCACCGAAGCCTCGGTAGCGCAGTGAGCAGCGCGTCAGTCTCATAATCACTCCAGCGAGTAATCTGAAGGTCGTGAGTTCGATCCTCACCCGGGCAGCCGTTTTTCATTTTAGGATGTTACATCTTTACTGTATAATCTCTATGATGAAACCACGAGCCTCGTAGCGCAAGGCAGCGCGTCAGTCCATAACATTCAGCGAGTAATCTGAAGGTCGTGAGTTCGATCCTCCCCCGGGGCACCGTTTTCATTTTAGGATGTTACATCTTTTACTGCATAACTCTCTATGATAAAACCACCGAATCGCATGCGCAGTAGAGCAGCGCGTCAGTCTCATAATCACTCCAGCAGGTAATCTGAAGTCGTGAGTTCGATCCTCACCCAGGTGGCATTTTTCATTTTGGATGTATACATCTTTTACTGTAACTCTCTAGTAGAAACCACCAGGCCTCGGTAGCGCAGTGCAGCGCTGTCATCATCTCTCAACTGAGTATCTGAGGTCGTGAGTTCGATCCTCACGGGCGGACGTTTTCATTTTAGGATGTTACATCTTTTACTGTAAACTCTCTATGATGAAACCACCGAAGCCTCGTAGCGCAGAGCAGCGCTTCGTTCAATAATCCTCCAGCGAGTAATCTGAAGGTCGTGAGTTCGATCCTCACCCGGCAGCCGTTTTTCATTTTAGAGATGTTACATCTTTTACTACTCTATCTCTCTGAGTAGAAACCCGAAGCCTAGCTGGCGCTGAGCAGCGCGTCAGTCTATAATCACTCCAGCGATAATCTGAGGTCGTGGTTCGATCCTCACCCGGCAGCGTTTTTTCATTTTAGGATGTACATCTTTTGCACTCTTGTATAGAAACCGCAAGCCTCGGTAGCGAGTAGCAACGCGTCAGTCTCATAATCACTCAGCGAGTAATCTGAAGGTCTTGAGTTCGATCCTCACCCGGGGCAGCCGTTTTCATTTAGGATGTTACATCTTCTGTATAACTCTCTGATAAAAAAACGCCGAAGCCACGCCAGCGCTGCAGGCAGCGTCAGTCTCATAATCCACTCCAGCGAGTAATCTGAAGGTCGTGGTTCGTCTCACCCGGGCGGCCGTTTTCATTTGGGATGTTACATCTTTTCTGTATAACTCTCTGATAAGAAACCACCGATCACGGTGCGCAGAGGCGCGTCAGTCTCATAATCACTCCAGCGAAAAATCTGAGAGTCGTGAGTTCGATCCTCACCCGGGGCACCGTTTTCATTTGGGATGTTACATCTTCACATAATCTCTATGAGAAACCACCAGCTCTCGGTACGCAGTAAGGCAGCGCGTCTCCAAACACATCAGGGTAATTGAGGTCGTGATTCGATCCTCACCCGGGCACCGTTTTCATTTTAGATTTTCATCTTTGCATAACTCTCTAGTAAAACCACCGAACCCGCGTAGCGCAGACAGCTCCAGTCTCATAATCACTCCGCAGTAATCAGAATTCTGATTCGATCCTCCCCAGGCAGCCGTTTTCATTTTAGGATGTTACATCTTTTCTGTAACTCTCTATGATGTAAACCAGAAGCCTCGGTAGCGCAGTGGAGCAGCTTCAGTCATAATCACTCCAGCGAGTATCTGAGGTCGTGAGTTCTCCTCACCCGGGCGCGTTTTCATTTAGGATGTTACATCTTTTACTGTATAACTCTATAGTAGAACCGAAGCCTCTAGCGAGTAGGAAGCGCGTCAGTTCATAAATCACTCCAGCGAGTTATCTGAAGGTCGTGAGTTCGATCCTCACCGAGGCACCTTTTTTCATTTTAGGATGTTACATCTTTTACTATAATCTCTCTATGATAGAAAACCT
>BGPR01050017.1:0-11162 GCA_013235015.1 Araneus ventricosus
TAATGATCATTATGCAAGTACAAGTTTATGCGGCGAGACCTGTCTTTGCCTCTATAAGACACCTAAATAAAAAAAATATAGATATCATGAATAAGTACAGAATGTTAGCGAAATAATTATATAAAACAGGAAAAATAGAAAAAAAAGTGTTACCTGATTCAGGGATTCAGATGATATGACCACAATCTGCACATTCAACCACTGCTCAAACACTTCGATTTCCTTATAGGTACAGGGTCCTAAAGGCACTCCTGCATCTCTATGTAGTGTCTTTGCTCGATTCAGAAGAGTAGGTCGTCTGGCATCTCTCATGGCATTAACTGATTTCCGGTCATTTTCTAAATGTGCCAAGGCGTACAGAATTGCTTTGGCGCAACACAATCCTGATTCGTCTGCTTGAATGTGCAATATTGACTGTTTAGATAGTCTATCAGTGTCGATGTTTAGAACTTCCCTGCCTCTGCCTGCGCTGACATCTATATGTATGATGATAACATCCACAGTGACACTGTGTTCCAGCTTCAAATGTTTGTACGATTGCAGAACTCTCATAATTGGAGCGACGACACTTTCAACCGACAACGCTGAGACCAACATCAAAGAGGTAGACACAGGTCTATCCAAGTCGATGGCATCGAAACAAAATCGTATGAGGTCTGTAGGGCGAAGGTTACTTGCGCAACGCAAAATCAGTAGAGTAAATCAGCTGTCGGACGGCCTCAACTGCGGCAATCAGAGGTGTTATCCGAAGCCTTGAGGGGATTTGTTGAGTATCAATACGAACCTGGAATGTGACTTCCTCTGCGTTGCAGCGTCTATTGATCCGTCTATTCCTTTCATCTATAATAACAGCATTTTCTAACTGAAAAAAAGTACATTTTTAATTTTAAAAATTCTCAAACGTTGACATGAATAAAGCAGAACAATTATGAGTTTGAAAAGTTAAAAAGTATTTTTTACGTTTTCAGGAGCATTTCCTTCCACTAAAACTCCCCCATCCGATGAAGGTCCAGGTTGATCCTAAAAATAAAAAAAATGACATAATACCTTTGAAAACCAAATACATTTTTTTGATTTATATGTCGTTAAAGAAATTCAAAATATATTTACTGCAAATCCATTTCCTACTTGATAGTAGAAAGGAGGTGAATAGTTTAAAAAAAGTTGTGACGCATCACTCAAAACCTAGAATAACAAAAGAGAGAAATGGTAACACTATTAAACCTAAGAACTAAAGTAACATTAAGATTTTGAAAATTTAACTCAAAGTAAATCTAAAACATACTTCTTCATCTTCTATATTATCAATATCATTTTCCAAACTCCTTTGTGAATAATGACGATAATCCTACAATAAATTCAGAAATAAAAAAAAAAAAAACACTTAGGATATACAACAATGTAGTGTTACACTGAGGTACAGAATGTAATAAAATACTTACATCATCATTGTCACCACTATCTTCAAAAATAATCTATTTATGATAAAGAAAAGATTATTATTTATGGAATAAAATAGGATAGTAGAAAAAAATTCAAAATTGATCAACTATATAAATGTTATAAGCACTTGAACAACACACAGTTTAATTTATAAATATATAATAGAGTACAAACATGCGTTACTAACACGTGTACATTCGAAAAAAAACGTATTACATCTCTAAGAATATTCATACAGAAAAAATTTATAGAAATGAATAGGCTAATAGAAACAAATTCGAAAAATTGTTCAACTACATAAATGTTAAAAGCACTTAAACATTGGACATTATATTTGATAAATATCTAATCATGTAGAAACACATGTTACTAACACGTGGTTTTTTGAACATTCGAAAAAAATCATTTTACAGCACTAAAATTTATTCATTCATTCAAAAAATCATTTAATTTTCATGAAACATTAAAAGAAATATCATTTTGTTTTAATAAACTGTAGAAAAAGTTAATCTATAACGTAATGAAATAAGTTTTAAAATTTTCATTAGGTTTAAAAATTATAAAACATTTCTTCCCCTTTTTCTTTTAAAATACAATTACATTGCCGTATATAGAAATATTTAAAATATCTTATTTAAATAAAAATTCAAATACAAAAATTTAAACTTACTTCACCAAGAGTCCTTTTTCTGGATTCCATTTCTGGCTATTAAAGTTGTTAAACAGATACCAGTTGTAAAGTAGCTACGATTCCACTCTTTCACAAATGTACGTATATTCTTGCAAACGCAGGAATAAGTAATGATAATGCAAAAAGAAATTTGATCTCACTAACGCTGGTATAAGTAATGAAAGTTGGAACTTCGACTCACTTTACTTCTCTGAAACAACCAATCAGAAAATTCTACTTCGACCCCATGTGGGGTCTGGGGCACTTCCTGCCCCCTGTTCTGTTCCCTAGCAGCCAATCAGATCACGGGAAGCAGCTGCGGATCACCTAAACTCTCCATGACGTCATGCAACCTTGCCACGTCTGCAGCATCACGTTCTGACATGCCCGCTAACCTGTTGCCACACACAAAAGGCTAAGTTTCCAGCCAATGACGTCATCATCTCCTCTTCCCTTCCCTTCCTCTGAACCCGTAGTTTCATTTCAGTTCGAATGATCTCCACAGCATTAAACAACTAAACTCTATGACATTGAAACACTAAAATAGATTATTTTAAGACCGACGAACGTGTTGTAGGATGGTCATGCGGTAGCGTGTCTGACTTCGAATACTAAGGTCCCAGGTTCGAATCCCGTCCAGTATGAGTTTAAAGTTTTGTCACAATCTGCAGCGACAATGTACAAGAAAGTTGATTTACAAATTAACTTAATTGTAATCAATAATTAAATTAATTAAAATTAATAATTACAATAATTGATAATTAAACCTTGATTAATTTAGATTACTAATTGATGTAATTAACTGACTTTCCAGATAACTCGAGAAATGGTGAAAAATTCTAAGTCTAAAAAATGACGTCACTCTCCTCTACTCACTTCAGTTCATATCAGCCCAAAACAACTAAACTCGAAGCAGGAGGGAAACAACTCAACTCCACTCGAAGCAGGAGGGAAACAACTCCTTCTTCGAACGGGGGGGAATGGGGGGGATTTGCCGCACCATTCCCCTGGTATACTACCACCACATGCACTTGTTGCAATGTTGCATTCTCGTTTCTAAAAAAAAATATGTAGCGGCCGCCATTTTGTTCTTCGGTCTCCCTCGTGCGTTCTACCTCCGCCACCTGGTTGCCTCGAGTTCGAGCCTGGTATTTGGTTTGTTTTCAGCGTCCTCAAATGTCTCCTTTACCTTCTTAAATTATTTTTATTAAAATTTAATAATTCTCACACCATGTCAAATTGCTGCCCAATTAAAATGTTTTAGATACTGATTACCACATCTTGTGTTTTATTTAATTGTTCTACTGATACAAAATCTCT
The DNA here is from genome assembly GCA_013235015.1 of Araneus ventricosus. Lineage (NCBI taxonomy): Eukaryota > Metazoa > Arthropoda > Arachnida > Araneae > Araneidae > Araneus > Araneus ventricosus. The sequence continues at coordinate 3,434 of BGPR01050017.1, forward strand.
AAAATTCTAAACTAAACATAATATTCACACCGTTTCAGTGCGATATGTTGATCTGTTTCATGGAGCTTGAGTTTATAAAATTTGATTCAAATAATGACAGGATGAAAACACGCTCTGTCTTACAGAAAGAAGAGGCGACGATATTTATAAAACAAATTACGATTGCATTAATGTGAAAGTATAACTTATAAGTGTGGAGCATTTTAAGTCTCTCAGTAATATATTGTAATAAAATTATTGATATAAAAACTGAAATTTATTTTTCCAGACTAGATTTTATGAATTTTCTAACTCAAGATATTAATCATTCGATGTTGAAATTTTGTGTCCACTTCTTCAAATGTTTTAGTGAATGTACTAGAGTAATGTACAGGTGAACCAAAAGTCTTGCCCTGATTATAAATATTTATTGTGCTGAAACTATTATAATTATACATATGTTTCCTTGGATATATTGTAAGTACTATAATAAATTTTTATAACACCATTTACCTCAGTAAATTTCAATGTGTGCCCTCTTGGTAGCTAGGAAAATGTCTAAGAGGTATTCCAGTTCCCGCCAAGTGTTCTTTAACATGTCTTCTGTTACAGTATCCACAGCAGCTTGTATCATAGGCTTCAATACTTCGACGTCAGCAATTTGTGTGGCAAAGATTCTGTCCTTGATTTTCTATCAGTTCTGCGTCCATAACAACGTCAAAATTCTTGTTGCACATTATTGGCGATTTCGTTCCGTGAAACCAAAGCACACATTGGGCTTTTTGTTCAATCGACGCCATTTCGGCCGAAAATGATCTCTTTCTTACAAATGTTCCCCTGAGTCACTCTTGAAGGAGTATTCGCGCTGTCTTTTGCATAAAAAACTACTAAAACTGACCTATCCAATGATGCAAAAGTTAAATTATTGTATTAAACGGTTATTTTGTAATGAATTTTTATAATCAGGGCAAAACTTTTGTTTCACCCTGTATATTGTAAGAATGTTTTTTTAATTATGATCTTTTATTTGAAATATAACATCAGAAAATTGCTAAAAATCTTATAATAATTGTTCGATAAGCTCTAAAAATTTTATTTATTTAAAGAATCTTAAGATTCTATTACATGCATTAATTTATAGTACGTAGAATATTTTAGTAATAGTTTTATTTGAATTATTAGAAAAGTTTGACCTCTAATCTAAAAAAACATATTTTGGTGTTTCTATATTGCAATTTTTAAAAAAAGTGCTCCCAACGCCTTCGGATAGCTAATAAAACAATAATATAGAAAACTGAATTTATCACCAGTTTTTTATAAATACTTCACTTTTATAAAAATTATAAAAATTTTAAGTGGTTCAAGAAATAAACCAGAGATTTTAAATGTGGCAAGAATCGTCGATTCTGGCCTAGTTTTGAATATTTGAGTTTCTTTTTTTCGTTTCCGCTGAAGAACCAGTATTACGTCTGCGACACTTTTTCTTGGAAGTTTTGTAGTTCTGTGCTTGTATATGTATATTGCTTTATTAATAAATAATATTGTTCGGGAATAGAGAATCTAAGGGATTGAATTAAATCTTTTGACTGTTTCTGTACTTTATGGAATGCCATATTTATTTATAACATCCTTTAAAGTGCAGTAACCGATATTTTAATTTTTAAGTAATAATTCTTTCACCAGTATAAATAGGATAAGATTAAATGGGATGCTTTCCTTCGTTTACTGGATTATGATGGATCAATTTACAGATTGTGTTCGTTAAGGATGCATATTTCAAGCTAGAGAAAACAAAAAAAAAAATGAATAAAAGAAAGTTGTCACCAGTTTTTTAAAACTCATTTTTATGTATAAATTTAAGAAATTTTATATTTCATGGAAGAGGATCCGCGGCAAAATCAAATATCAATAAACTAGAAGTGTTAGAAAATAACATTATTAGGCAAATTTGCAAAGCTGGATGGTACATGCGCAATGAAGACATCAGAAAAGTCATTAAACTTCCCAGTTTAAAAGACTTCATTAAAAAGATCTCAGTCAATTTTTACAACAATATAGAAAATATAGATAATGAAGCCATCCAGCAAATTGATAAATACACCCCCAACATTAAAAGCAAAAGACCGCGAAAAATTCTTCTGTAAAATATCCTTTTCCCATTTTTAAAATGATGTCCAGGTAGCATCATCATCACTTACCCCTCCCCCCTGCTTTGCATTCAATAGTAATTATATATTCACTTAACAAATTCAAGGGCAATTCCTGTAAGCATACCACTTCACCCTTTCCTGTTCATGACGCCATGCCGTGTTCTTCCTAAGCCACTTGATGTTCCAGACCAGCAGACGTCGCTAGTACGGTTCCTGATAGAAGAACTCGGGGTTCCCCACATCGCCATTACCACTATTCAGCACGACAGCACGACAGTCAGCCAGTGAACCTCCCACCCTTTCCCTTGCTTCCGCATAGAGACTCGAACCAACAAAATCCAGCACCACAAATCGTCAAGTATTCAACTAATCATACCGGGGATTAGGCCCCCAAAAAGTACTCTGTTGTTGTTGTTTCATGGAAGAGAAACGAAGATATGTTTCCTGTAACTAGAATCCTGATTCTAGCCTAGCATGTAGTTCAGTTTCTGCTGAAGAACCACTCTCCTAACCGCATTTCATCGTAGACCGGGAAGGAGAACCACTTGAGCTGTAGAAATCAAAAATCGATCGCAGCGCCTCTTGAATTAAAATGAGCAACTAATCATTTAGAGTCTCGCTAATTTCGTATGTAAATTCGACTTCATTGACGCTAAATTAGAGTGGTTGGATAAATAGAATTCTTAAGTCTCCATGTCACGTTGCTGAACTTATATTGATATTTTATAGCATTTTTAGTTTGTTTTAATTTTGAGGAGACACTTTTTGGTTGGTTATTTTAAATTATTGCTGTTTTTTGTGCTGAAAGTTGAAGCCATATTGAGACGTGACTACTACAACATAGTAATGGAATTCTTGCCCAAACAGGGGGCTACCTCCAGTCATGACAAGATCAAAGGCAAATTCCCTTGTTTGTAAGCGTTATGACAGAAAAATAAAACTACAAAAAAAGAAAAAGAGAAGCACGTCTTGTAGCCGTCTCTCAAAAGAACTGGGCCCTCTCTGCACAAAGGTCTGCAATCCCTTCTGTCTTTACGGAGCTTCCGAAACCAATAAAAAAAATCTAAATGAATATTACGCAGTAATGGCGCTAGAGTTTCCCCGATTTTCCCGACAGGGGGCACGACCTGCTGTACTGCGGGACGAGTATAATGAAATTGGTCTGAAATTTTCACTAGATTATTATTTATCAACTGCAGTTGAATACCCGTACTAAATTTTCCCCTACGGGATACAAATTTTCCCCCAATGGGGGCCACAGTATCCCCGACGAGGGGGCATGGCCCCCGGTCCCCCCTCTGGCGCCACTCCTTGTATTACGTCTTTTGCACAGAACTTTGCACAGAAAACGTGCCCTGTTCCAATGGTCCGAGGGTTTTTTTTTGGTGGGGGGGAGGGTTTTCAATGGAAGCTAACCTCAGTTCAGTTCCTAAGGGAAATTACCGCACAGCTGATGGTCGAAATCCGATGGCAATAAATACCCAACGTAGGATGGGGAACGTTGAAACATGGACCTTGCGTATAGGTCTATTTTATTTATTTGCTTCAGAAAATCTTACTGTAGAGAAAGAGTTTTTCCTTTTCTGTCTCTCTCACACACTTTCTGGGGGCCCTAATAGTCTTATGTTTAAGGGAGCCCACTTGTCATTGGACAAATTGGCAACCTCGCCAGTCTGCCACTGAGAGGTGTCTGTTCGGATTTCAGGTCATCCTCCCAATGAATACTCTCCTTAGCGGTAGGTGGCGCTTCATATGCGTGTTACCTAACACCTAATAATACGGCTAACCGACGCATTTTCCTCAGAAATTTGTGTAGTTTTGAGTTTTTATAGGTTTATTACTGTGTAATATTGTTCAGGAATAAAGAATCTAAAAGATAGCAATATATGTTTGACTATTACTGTATTTTATGGAATGCCATATTTATTTATAACATCCGTTAAAGTGCAGTAACAGAAATGTTAATTTTTAAGTAATAATTTTTTCACCAGTTTAAGTAGGGTAAAATTAAATGGGATGCCTTTCTTCGTGTTTCGTTTACTGGATTATGATACGTGAAATTACAGATTATATTCCTTACGGATGCAATATTTCAATTGAGCTAAAGAAAAAAAAAATGAAAAACAATAGTTATCACCAATTTTTTAAAAACTCTTTTTTATATATAAATATATTTTAATATAAATCTAAGTTTTGTAGGTTTATTACTGAAAATCTTGCTAGGGAATAAAGAATCTAAAAGATAAGAATGAATTTTTATTTATATGCTATTAATGAAGTATATGTTTGAATTTTAATGTACTTTATGTTATACCATATTTATTTATAATGTCCGATAAATTGCAATAACAGATATTTTAATTTATAATTCTCTTACCAGTTAACTTAAAATCAGATTAAAAAGATTCATTGTGATTCACGTTTCGTTTAATGATACCTCAAATTTAGAATGCCTGTAACGGATGCAATATTTTAATGAAACTAATGAAAACAAATAAACAAATAAAATGAAAAGGAAATAAAATCAAAAGTTTGCACCAGTCTTTTAACATTCAGATTTCGTATATAAAATTTGAGAACAAAAATAAGGTATAATATTCTTTAATGCAATATATCATGTCAGGCTAGAATCGTCGATACTGGCCAAGTTTTGAAGACATAGGTCTCTTTTTCCGCTGGTGAACTATTTCATCGTAGCTTTTCTATGTACACTGAGAAGGAACAACAGAGGTTGCACTATGGGGATAAAAAATCGATCGCAGCGCCCCTTAAAATGGGGTAGTGTTAACCGGAGGACACATATTCCCTATCCCTTCTAACCTGTTCCGGAACGAGTATTGTTCCTGTAGATGCCGCTAGAAGGTATCGCCGTCTATTTAAATCTGAATTATATTTTCTTAATGATTCCAATTTTATTTCTTTTACGTTCTACCAATTTTAAAAAATTTCTAATAATTAGTTCGGCTGACATACTTTCTATAAACTGCGAGATGGAAGACCGTTGGGCTAGAGCTACTAAATTCGGAGGGCGTTACTCATTAGGTGCTCACTGAGCGAGGGCTTTTCAACATTTTGATCAAATTTTTAATTAATTAAAATTAAGAGAAATAATAATTTTCCCTCAATAACCTCGGATCATAAGGTCGCACAAAAAACATTTTTACATCCTTTAAAATTCAAAATACGCTTTTCGGTAATACGAATTTTATTGTCATGCGACTTTTTTTTTAAAATTTTAATAAATTTTTGAAAATTAATTTTAAATAATGATCTTACGAGCTGTAACAAAGTCATAAATGCGTATACAAGTTTTCAAAATTTATTGCAAAATTATAGTATGGTTTTTTTTTTTTTGCATCTCAAAAAAAAAATTACAATAAATTCTTCGGCATAAAAATTTTGAAAATTGTTTTCACGTTACAATAGTATTCCACAAGACGAAAAAAAACCCTCGCTATTTATTTATTTTTAAAATCGCATATAAAAGTGTTAAAATTCTAGAGCTATACTTTTCATGAAATTCTTATTGGACATTTCCAAAACTATATCCTTTAACACATGGAAAATTTGCAATCTGAAATATTTACGGAAAATATTTCACACTTTTTGATTTATTAAAACATTTTGTGAGTAACTTCTTAAAAAATTAAATTTTTATTGTAATTTAAAATGTTCAGTTATATTGATTAGAATTAAAATTATTTTTGATGTGATGCACTTTTAATTCAGTCGAAGAAACTTCACGATTTCACTGCAAATTATTTTTGAAATTTAGAAACGAATATTAAAAAAATTAATAAAATCATCTGCAACATTGTCCATTTTTTAAAATTCTGAAGAAGGAAGTAAATTTTTTAAAGATTATTGATATGACATTATTCTTCTCACAGTTGATATTTAGATTATAAGATGATATTTTCATGGCACATCAGAGTTTTTAATTATGGATTTAGTAATTTTGAATAAAACAATGAGACGAAATTTATCCAACACTTTACTTTCCTAACATAAAGATGTGCTTGATTCACGAAAGATTTTACACTAGACCTACATAAATTCAATGCTTTTGACAATTTTCAATGTTATGTTAGCTTTTCCCATTGTTTTGTTGAAGCTATGATTTCAAAATGAATGTCTTTTGCCTATCACCTCAAATCAAATTTAAATAATTAGAAGTGTATGGAACATAAAATGACTAATTTATTTTGTAATTTTTTTGGAACCCTCAATACATTGCCTGCATATTAGTTAGCATTACTATAAAATTGTTCTCTGTAGTTGATATTTTAGGTTGTTGCTGTGCAGTTCAAAAGTAATATGAAGCAAATGAATAATAATGAAAAGATTGATTATTTAGAGAATCTTAAATTCAAAAGATGCGATAATAAAAGATGCAAAACTTGTGCAATGATTAATGAAGCTCAATTAGACAACACCTAAATGTCAGTCTTGCCATTGAACGGGTTAAAATCATAAATGCAAACAAACATTTTCACAACATGGAATCATTGAAGCAGAAACTTTAAATACTCATCAAGAATCAACAAATGCTTCACGTCATTCTGATGTCACTGTCAATAGAAAAGTGGTTTCTCATTCAAATTGTGAACAGAAAAATGCATAAGGTGGGTGGAAATGTGAAAGGAAAATAAATTTTATAATGTTCGCCGGCAATATAATTTAAATTGAATCTCTTATGCATATATCCGTATCCAGCCACGTTATATAATTGGTCTCTGAGACAAACGGAGAGACGCGCGAAGTCATTCTATTACCCCAGTAACTGACCAAACGTGTATTAGAGGACAAAAAGTCCCGGAAATACTTTCTAAATACTCAAAAAAAAAAAAAAAAAGGCGGTGGAGAGTGACAAACTCAGCTACTGATAAGAAAAGAATGAACAGGTGGCTAGTTTTCTAGGAATCAGAGTTTTCCGGAGGCTTGGGGGTCATAAAATGACCCCTTAATAAAATTTTTTTATTAGACTATCATTTAAAAAAAAACAGGAATACTTTTAAGTACATAAAACTATGAAAGTAGTAAGAACTTTTAGAAAACCGTAAAGAAGCCTTGCAGCCAAAGAATGTACTTATAAATTCGTTGTAGCGGTCCTTTTTGTGCCAGACTGTCTGGTGCTGCCATCTATGTGACTACAACTAATGAATTATTAACATGGTGAATAAAAGTACTGCATGGATTTCAGCTGTATTCATCAGCTATAAATAATTCATAGACTAAATTGTTCATAAACAACATTATAAATAAACTAACGGATTTTTGTTTGGATATTCTTTTCTTTAATTTGTGCATATATTTATTGTAAAATTTTTAAAATCCGATATAAAAATTCTGAACTTCCATACAGGATTCAATAGTTTAGATGTAATGCTCCGATTCTAAACACAAATTAATTAAAGCATCAATAGAAGATGATATAATTTGTTTATAGCTTCAAGAATACTTAAAATCTTGAAGATCTGTTCTGTATTTAAGCATCTGAAGTCATTCTTGTATGGAATTATCTGTCAATTATTTGAATGAATAAATGTTGACCTTTACTGTATCAGAGGCTTCTTTACATCCTTGGAAGAGACACGTAC
>BGPR01050018.1:0-11162 GCA_013235015.1 Araneus ventricosus
CTTAGCGCCTAATTTCCGTGCATGTGCTGCTATCTATTCCGTCATGAAAAGAAACAACGGGGAGTTTTAGCTGAGCCATTTTGTCGCAAGTTTGACGTGACAAAATTGTCGCAAACTTGTTATGCAAGGAGGGTTGACGGATTCTGCATTGTTAGTTTGCCACAAGTTCGCTTCAAGCTTGACGCGTCAAAATGGCGATGACAAGGTAATATCAAGTCAAAATCAAACTTGCTGCAAACTTACGTGCTATCTGGGGAAAGATTGCTGGATCTTTGCTGCAAACTAAAATTGCTATCTGGCTCATAATATTTTTTAGTTAAAAACTATTTATACAGACATTGAGTTAAAAAAACTGCTTTTGGAAGTTGGGAGGAGAAATCCAGTCAGCAAAGGATGCTATACAATATTGCTACAATATCTTCTAAATACTGTACAGTATTCATCATGGAAAGTCGCTTCCCAGCAATGTGAGTCTTATGGTTGGGAATAGAGTTGTACAGGGGTAAGTATGAGATGACCGACAGCAGCCCCGTCTGGACCCCTGACCTTGGCGACCATCTTGGCGACTTGGCGAGAAATTTGGTGACGAAATATGGGATGTCAAAGGTGCTGGAATCTTCTCGATATCTCCATTAGGAGAGAAGATACGCCACGAATGTGCTAGATAATTTCATGTGACGTCACGGCCTGCCGGGGAAACTATATAAGTAGAGCGCTTGGACGACGGTGTGTGTTGTTCGACTGGAATCGCCTTGGAGCGCGAACGTCTTTGGAGTTCTATCCTCTGTGCGAGCTAGTAAGCTGTTAGACGCCGGGCGGTAGGAGTGTTGAGCTATTGGGAACGACTTGAGAGTTTCTTCTGCAGTGAGAGCTACGAAGCTGGTGAGCTGAGCGCTATTGAAAGTGCAGTTATTGTCGTTACTAGTTATTTGCTGACTGTTTGTGTTGTTAGATAACAAAGTGCTGAACTATTATTACCTGTGAATTGTTGTCTGTTTACAATGATAATTTGTGCAAGAACTATTGTTTCCTCTACCTGTGCTACGTGTTTTCCTGCATATTTGTAAATAAACCTTCATTCTCCATTATCCTGCGTGTTGGACTGTTTACACCATACACCCACAGTAAGACCTTTTGCAACACGGGTGTCAGAAGTGGGATAGTGTGGATGGTGAATACGAGATCTCAGACGAAGATGGCTGACAACGCTGATCTACTTGCTCTCTTAGCCGAGATGAAGAAATCTATGGAGAAAGGACAAGAGGGAATGAAGAAGGGACAAGAAGAAATGAAGAAGGGACAGGAAGAAATGAAGAATCAAATCCAAGGTGTAAAAGGAAAGATTGAGGAAGTAAGGAATGAAGTTCAGAGGAAGATCGAGGAAGTAGAGGGTAAAGTTCAAAGGAAGATCGAGGAAGTGGAAGACAAAGTACAAGTAAAGATGGAGGAAGTCGAAGAAAAAATTCAAGTGAGGATAGGCGACCTAGAGAAGAGGCTCAGTGAACTCGAGGACAGACCAATCAACTTCCCCGCAAATCCAGACCTCACGTATTCCAGACCAAAGGTAAAATCCCTGACATTCGACGGACAAACGTCTTGGACTGTTTTCAAAACTCAGTTTGACGTTGTGAGTTCTGCGAACGGATGGAATAATTTTGTGAAAACCAGTCAACTTGTGACATCTCTCCGGGGATCAGCGGCGGAGGTTCTTCAAGGAATACCTTCTGATAAGTTGACGGACCTTACGACCATCGACAACGCTCTAGAAGCCGATTCGGAGATAGTCACCTTACCCAATTTTATAGGACTGAATTGAAGACGAGACGGCAGAAGCCAGGGGAAAGCCTTCAGGTATTAGCCGCCGATGTGAAGTGACGAATGAGCCTGGCTTACGCCGAGTGCCCTATGGATGTTCGGGAGAGTTTAGCGGTCCAGTTCTTCGTCGTTGCCATCAGAGACGAAGACACGCAACTTTGCACGAGGTTGATGGACTTTACGGATTTGAAATCGGCCCTGGCATATAGCATGAAATGCGAAACTTCGAAAATTGCTTCGAAGATCTCTATGCACGCAAGGCCAATAAGGATAGAGGATAATGCCGGCAAGAGAAAAGATGAAAAGTTTGAATCTCTATTGGGAGAGTTGGAAAAATTATTGGAGATACTTGCTGCTGGGAAGAAGAGCTCCCCTCGACGGAATCCGAATGTGACTTGCTGGAGGTGCTATAAAAGGGGGCATGTACAGTTAGAGTGCCTGAGTGACAGCGCTCCCCGACGAAACCCTAATTCGACATGTTGGAAGTTCAATAAAAAGGGGCACTTACAGAATGAATGCCAACAGATTGCGTCTATAAATTATCACAAGGAAACTCGTCACGGGAGTGATAAAGCCCTCTCTCGAAGATCCTTTGTAGAGAGCTACGACCACGATTTGAATTCCTACAAGAAGTTCGGAACGGAAACAGATATTTCCGTGAGAGCGTTAAGAATGACAACTGAGGATACTTGGCCTGTAAGTGAGATTCAGAAAGCACAGCTGGAAGATCGTGATATAAGACCAATTCTGGAGAAAAAACTAAAGTTGGCGGACCGACCATCTCGGCAAGAAATCGCTCAGAAGAGTCCTGCAACAAAGCGATATTGGGCTCTTTGGGACTCCTTACATCTTAAGGATGGTGTCCTTTATAGTAAGTGGGAGAATGATGATGGCAGCTCATGTCAATGGCAATTAATTCCCCCGAGGAGTAGAATTCAAGAAGTTCTGCAAGAGACTCATGACAGTACAAGTGGAGGACATTTTGGAATCATGAAGACCTTGCGTAGAATCTGAGAGCGATTTTATTGAGACCGTCTTCGCGCCGACGTTGAGAAATGGTGCAGAGAATATCAAATTTGCAGAGCCCGAAAAAGACCTAAAACAGAAGACGGAAAGTCAGTGACTGGATGGATTTCAGCAGAAAAGCTTTCTGATCGAACGCCAAGATTCCCCTGTGACATCCGCTTTGGACGACCGGGAGATACGCCTTCCTCGCAAAACGAAGACTTGAATAAGTTGGGGGCACGTTTGAAAAGCGTACAGACGTCTGACAGAGAGCGAGTTAAACTGTCCAGGGTGCGCAAGAAGACTCATTACGACTCCGGAGCAACAGAACATCATTTCAAGAAAGGTGATCTAGTCTCGATGTGTAACCCGAAGCAACGAAGAGGTCTAAGTCCGAAGCCGCGACAGAAATGCGAAGGACCTTATACTGTAGTCAAGAAACTGAATGATGTTGTCTACAGAGTTCAGAGGTCGCCCAACGCCAAGCCAAAAGTTATTCACTTTAATCGGCTAGAACCATAATGGACTACAGATCGTAATTATATGTAAAGAGACTGCCGGGACGTCAGTCTTTGAAGAGGGGAGCAGTGTTACAAACATGAAAAGTCGCTTCCCAGCAATGTGAGTCTTATGGTTGGGAAGAGAGTTTTACAGGGGTAAGTATGAGATGACCGACAGCAGCACCGTCTGGACCCCTGACCTTGGCAACATCTTGGCGAGAAATTTGGCGACGAAATATGGGATCTCAAAGGTACTGGAATCTTTTCGATATCTCTATTAGGAGAGAAGATACGCCACGAATGTTCTAGATCATTCCATGTGACGTCACGGCCTGCCGGGGAAACTATATAAGTAGAGCGCTTGGACGACAGTGTGTGTTGTTCGACTGGGATCGCCTTGGAGCGCGAACGTCTTTGGAGTTCTATCCGCTATGCGAGCTAGTAAGCTGTTAGACGCCGAGCGGTAGGAGTGTTGATCCATTGGGAACGACTTGAGAGTTTCTTCCGCAGTGCGAGCTACGAAGCTGGTGAGCTGAGCGTTATTGAAAGTGCAGTTATTGTCGTTACTAGTTATTTGCTGACTGTTTGTGTTGTTTGATAACAAAGTGCTGAACTGCTATTACCTGTGAATTGTTGTCTGTTTACATTGGTAATCTGTTTAAGAACTTTTGTTTCCTCTACCTGTGCTACGTGTTTCCCTGCATATTTGTAAATAAACCTTCATTCTGCATTATCCTGCGAGTTGTACTGCTTACACCATATACCCACAGTAAGACCTTTTGCAACAATAATATCGAACAACATCATAAAAATATCATACAATATTTTGCGCTAATTGAAAAGAGAGGGAGGGGCGAAACTTACATTACCTGAGGGCCCCCATTAATCCGTCCCTGAGTTTATGTGGCACTAAACTGCAGAAGCTAAAGGAACACATAAGCTTTTCTTTGATGAAAATTGACTGGAACATATTATTTAAAGTATTGAATGAACGGGGGTTAACCTGGAGTTTACGGTACGCACTTACTTCGTTCTTCTTAGAATCGCCAAATCTTTGCCGGCTAGAACGGCGATGACAGTACATTTGTTTTGAATGTGTCTAGATATTTTTAACGAGTGACAAGCGCGCATGCGCACAAATTGATCCTTTCCTCGGTGTTTTGCTTATCAGGCATTGCGCCGCGTTTCAATTGGGCTGTTTTGTTCAACTCTTCGATGTGATTGGTCGATAAATTCGAATATGAATAATTTCGTTTGGAATTCTTCGGATGGAATATCGGTTCAGTACCATGTATGCTATTCTGTGTGTTTCGTTTCTCAATGAATAAGCGAAGCTACGATTATTCAGCTATGCTGAAAGCGAAGCCGCTGATGTTTTTTCAACTTAAAAAATTTGCCTGGTACACGCTTGAAATGCCGCAGGCATTGCGTGCGGAAATTCTAGTTTTCGGAATTTTTTAAAAAAACCTAGATTCCTAACATTCAATGGAAAAACGAAGCATATTAGTTTCATGCTATGCTGAAAGCGAAGCCGCTGATGTTTTTTTAAGTTAAGAAAATTTGCCCGGTACACACTTGAAATGCCGCAGGCTTTTCTTGCTTCATCTCTCGTTTTCAGGTGACGCATGCGCAAAAGAGCAATAAAAAGCGCAATGCACATCCAAAACAGTATTTGGGCGACGGCACATGAAATTGCGCCAAGAAAAATTGGCGAGAAACAAGTGCGTACCGTAAACTCCAGGTTTACCTAATCGGGATAAGCGATTGGATTTGTGCCATGTAACCAATGGCAGAAGCATTGACAAGTGGCGTAGGGAAGTTAAAAGGCATTCAGGCCATAATATAAATTTTTTACTATCTTGGGCTGGTTTTCCGTGTGTAGGCGTTCGCGCCAACGCTATCTATTGTGAATATCTAACATCCCCAATGGTCATTAGTGGCTTAATAAGTCTAAATATTTAGTAGTATTATTTGTTCAAACCCAAATTTTATTTCACACGAGCAATAATGTTTTGACTCCATGGCCATCAAAGACTGGCGCACGCAACATTTATGCTCCCCTTGTCCTCCCCCAGTCGCTACACCACTGTAAATTGAAAATATACTTGGTGAGTGTGTGTATCTTTTGATGTATAGTCCGTATCTGTAAACCTTATACTTCTAAAAAAGTGTTTTGAAAACTGATCAATATACTTGCCCTATATAATTATTATGCTCACAAATTAAATAATTGTCATTGAAATGTATTTTACTAATTTTTGAAACAGCAAAGAGTGCGCTTTTAAAAGTTTTGAACAGTTAAGAAATTTACCGTTACATAGAACTATTGAACAAGAGAATCGAGTTTGGCGTGAAATATTCCGAGTATCATAAAATGTGATTATGCGCCAAATCTCATAATCTGTTGTTAATCATTAGCTCCATGTCGTCACTTATCTAAACCAATGATTTCCATCCTATGACAAAATGAACCGCCTTTGCTTCAAGTGCGGATTCCTCTGTTCTCTGTCGATAACACTATTGTTTATTATTTACGTTTTGTGGTAAGGATCTTAAATTTTTTAAACATATTTTTCAGAGTTTAATTTATTATTTTTTTTATTTACTTCATTCTCCGTAATTGTAAATCTTTTTTGTGTTTATATAATGATACCTTTTTAATGGGAATTACATAATTTAAATTATAATATGATTTTTAATTAAATATAAATTTTTGTATTCAGTTATATTGTGGAAAGTAGGTATGGAGACTTCGTAATGTTGTAGAAATATTTCAAATATTTGTATCGAACCAAGCAGTAAATTATGTGCATATCATAGATAAAGTGTGATTTTCAAAATTATAATAGATATTCTTTTATTAAACTTTTGTTCGACATATTTACATAATTGATGTATTTGCTGTATGATACATGATTTTTTTTTATAATTTTGTAACCTAAATGGATTGGTTGACTGAAAATTTAAATTTTAACTAAAGATCCTGAAGTTATGAATCTTTTGTCTGTTTCTGTTTATCAATCAATTTTTAATTTAATGTAATCAATTTAATTTTTGCTTATGCTGCATATCTTATTAATTGTTTCTAATAAAATATCGTCATTTTATGTAAAATTTTCTGTTCGAATATTCCAAATTAATGAATTCTTTACATGTTATATGTCTTTTTCAATCTTTTTTTTATGGAAAAGGGCTTGTTGATGAACTAAATTTATTTTAAAATTCCACAGAGTTTCAATTTTATATTAATTTGTCATTTTTTATATTGTCGATAAGTCAATTAGTTTTTAAAGAGTGGGTACATGAATTTAGCACTTTCTAATTTTTAAAAATATTCTCTATAGTTCAGTAAGTTTATATTAATATATAAATTCAAGATTACCCCATATTTACATTCCTATCTTTATGTTTTTCCACTGTTTAAAACATTTTTTTTTATTCCTATGTATTATTTATCTAAGTTAGTGGCTTCCCCATGATTTATAGCTCCTTCCCCTGGTTTACCCTACTATTCCCCCTGGACCCTTAAAGAATGTAAAAGGAATGTTATACTGTACTTCAAAACCTTGTTTTTGTATATTTCTATTAAATTTTATTGAGAAAACTTATAGGATATGCATTGTTATTGAATTTTAATAAAAACTGTGAGGGAAATGGATATGTTTCTTATTTATCATTGCAGTGTTAAAAACTGTAATTTATTGCACACTTAAGGTAAATGCTCCAGTAGTGGGCCACTTAAGGGTATTTCCTCAATTATCATCTAAACTTTTGAGAAGTTTCGCTAATCTATATTTTTTTATGGTTGTTCAAACTTTTATCTAAAATAATAATCATCTGAAATATCAAAATAATTGTAATATAATTTTTTAGAAATTAAAAACTTAGATCACTCCTATGCACCAGAAGTGGGCATAGCAAACTTTTGATGTACCAGTAGTGGGCATACCAAAAGTGGGCCACCCAGATTTGTCAATTATGCCAAATAAAAAAGAATAAAATCATTATATATAGTAATAATAACAATATATTAACATTATACACTATAAAAAATGCAATAAAAATGGCTTGATATAGGTGAAATCTTTTATTTATAGATTCTAGTCACATGTGAGATTTACATTTTTTCTCTAACAGCCAATTTTTTATTAAAAGTATATGCTAATTATCATCTTTCATTTTAAGTTCTGTTTGGGGCATTATGGATATTAAATCGTGATATTTTATGTTGAATAAATCTTTTTTTTCTTTTATCATCTTGCCTCTGCAGCCAGAAAAGAACCCTTTTAAATGGTGATGGAATATTTTTCGATGGTCCAGCAATACGATAGTTATTATTGTCTGCCTCGTTACAGAGCCCAACTAATTCTTGAATATCAGTCTTTTCCTCAACAGTATTATAAAATATTCATTATTTAAGTAATTGGTCAGAATGTTCCATTAGTGTACCAAAAGTGGGCCCAGTACTGGTTCTGATAAAAATAAAGCAAATCTAATTAAATCAAAAGACTTTACAAGATGTAACTTTCTTATTAAACATCATAAAACAGTCTATTTGAGAGAAAGCATGTGCTCCAGTACTGCCCCCCCCATGCCCACTACAGGAGCATTTAGTAAAATATTGATCTAAAAGTGGGCCACCCTTCACTATCCATAAATTATCAATATTATTTAATTTAAAGATAGTTTATAATACATTCATTATATACTCAAATAATATCAATAACAATTCATTCTAAAAACAAACAGAATGCATGCTAAAAAAATAGTTGAATGAAGAGTTACCTCTTAAGGAAATCATTAAGAATAAGCTAAAAATGCTTCTCTCAGAGACCAACCTCAGCAACAAACTTTCTAGCTCCAAACTAAACAGGAAATAAAGGCTGTGCCTTTGGTATTTAGTTGATAAGGGTTTCAGCCTACCAGAGGCAGATCTCTTATTTCATTGGAATGATGGAATTTCTTGTTTTACAACTTAAAAATTCAAGTGGCCCACTAATGGTACGTGGCCCACTACTGGAGCACTTACCTTATCTCTGTACAAATTTTTTTCCTTTAATTTCCTGATATTTGAAGCTCTGATTTTCATTACTGTAATATAATGATTTTTGAGAGTGGTTATTATTAGCACCAGAAAAGAATTGCATCATCTCAGAATATTAAATGACTGCCCTCAACTTTTTATAAGTTTTACTAAGAATCTTTTCTCTGAAATTTGGTAAATTTTTATTTAATTCTAAAGAAAAGATCCGAAGGTATCCTGAAAACTGTCCGAGTGAGATTGTTTGCTTAATGAACCTTTCTGAAATTTCATTCATATTTTTAGAGCGGAAAGATCTGTATGAAATTTTTATTAGATTAATTCCTTTTATTAGAAAAATTAGTATTTTCAGAAGGAAAAAGCTTTTTAAATTCTTTTTCATTAATATATCAGAAGCAGTTTTTTTCTGTAGTATAGAAATTGTAAACCTTGTTCTTGGTAGTAAGATAAATTAATAATAATATTCATTTATTTAAAACAGTGCTGACAAAGTCTGCTTTCATCTCCATTATATCCTGTTTTAATGAATTATCTTCATTTACTAGGTTAGGTAGTTGATGATAAATTGAAATTTTAATATTTATATTTACTTATATGAGCACATATTCTTTCAGATATAAGAAAAAATGTCTCTTTATGATGGCTTAGGCTTAGATTCCAAAGAAAAGGTCCAGAGGGATCCCAAGTCTGATCTTGGTAAGGTGTTTTGTTTGCTGAACTTGGAATCATTGTTATTTTAATAGCATTTGGTTGAAGTGTGCTATAAAATGTTTGGTTGTTTTGAGTCTATTTTAATATAATTATTTTTTGGAAATTATTTCTATTTATTGTTAAAAATTTATAACATTATTATAAATTGGAAGATTTGTGGGAAAAAGGTACTAAATGCACTATTTGAAAATTATTGATTCATTTCTTAAATATGAAATAGTTAAAAAAAAAAATATATGTGAGTCAAAGTGACAAACTTTACAATAGAAACATTTGAAAGGCCTGAAAAATGTGTAATAATAATTATTATTTTCATATTTTTCAGTTGGTTGGTCATCTGGAATCAAATTGCTTCAATCTCAGTTACAGCTAAAGAAAGCTGCTTTAACTCAAGCAAAGGTATATAAAACAGAGAAATTATTTTCTTTAACATTTCAATGCTTAAACTTTGTCATATCTAAAATAGATATTTTTTTTGTTATTGCATTCTCTTTTAAGGATGTGAAATAGTGCTGATAATGACTTTTTAAGTGAAATTTAATTGATTTTTTTATTGAAAGTTTGATTGAATTTCAATGTGTTTTGTTACAAAATATATTGAAGACTATAAAATATGATTTACGTTATTTAAATATTATTAGATTGTTTTAAATGTGTTACTTCCTTATTTACATGGAAGAGAAATTTTTGATATGTTTCAGTTAGCACATCTGCAACTAAAATATGCACCAAATGCAGTAATCTCAAAAAGCCAATCAAGTATGATTTTTTATCAACTTTGTGCTTAAGACTATGGTACTTGGTGCTTTTGTGCAGGTTTGAAGACTTACTGTAATAGAAAATTGATATTTCAGTAGTATTTATTCCATTAGTGGGGTTCCAGTCCCAAACCGGCCAAATCTAAGTGATAACTCACTAAATTTTAATGATAATTCTCACTACTACATCTTAGTGATGAGTGGCAACACTAATGGCATAATGCCAACATTCTAGATTAGTAATAATTAGGGTCCTGCTGGTCGAGTAGTACCAATATTTCATGCCAATATTAATCTTGGTGACAAGTGCTGTCAAATCCACAGAAAAGTATAAAAATTTTGTATGTATTTTGTTGTTAGTTCATTATTTTATTGCTAATGCTGGATTTTTCATACTGTTTATATACTTTCTCAGTTTAAAAGTGAGTATTCCATAAATTTAAATATTAGTGAAAGTAAAGTAGAGTCATTGGTTTTTTTGTATATTATGTTTCTGTGATAGCTAAAGTATTTCTGAATTTCTGAAAGCAGCAAACTAAAATTCAGTGATAATAGATTTCACATTTGTGTTATTTTCATTTTTCAGCTGTGATTATGACCATTTCGAACATTTATTTTATCATTATTGAAATGTGTCTAATATTTTAAGGCATGCAAGATCCAGAAAATATGAGCATTATAATATTTTACTAAAAAGTAATGTTAAATTACAATATATAATATTTCTTTTTTATATGTAAAGAAAAGTTTTTGTAGAAAACTTTGCATTTTCATTGATGGGATTAGGGAATTTTTTCATTCCAGAAGATGTTCAGTTTTAAATTAATTTATAATTGGTAAGCCAAATTTAAGGGGAGGGGCTAACATCATATAATGAACTCGTACCAACAAAGGATAGAAATTTTATCCCTTGGATTAAAAAAAAAAATGTTTCAGATGTTTCCTCTGTCTAGAAATGTCGTCCCATGTCCATCCAACCGGTACAGATGCTGTAATGGTATCAGGCATGGGGACATGGGGCGGCGTTCTGTCTAGAAATGTGATTTAATCGGAATGCAAACTTATCTGTAGAAACTTATTCTTCACAGATGAGAAATATCTTGTTTTTTTTTCTGTTCATTATGCATTAAAATGTAAATTTTTAAGACAGTCTGAACTACATTTTGTTTAGACTGTTAAAGTAAATATATTAATAAAAATTTGTGTTAAAACTTATCCTAGTCATAGCCACCATCAAAACTCATAAAAGGATATTTTTCTGTTTTAAAATTATAATAAAAATATAATTTTTTTCACTAATTTTAGCATATTAAGAGGCATTTCACAGTATTT
>BGPR01050019.1:0-11162 GCA_013235015.1 Araneus ventricosus
CAATACTACCTTTATAAAATTATTATATAGGCATGAGGTGCTTCTGAAGGTTGTTACTTCGGCATTTTTTATTGATTTTACCATTACAATAAGGAATTTCAAAAATTCTCACTTTTTCAACTGACCATATATTCTTAACTATTGATGCTAAAATAAAGATGTAGGTCTTTTCTTGTAGGGAATTTAATGTAGTTTATTTTTGTAATTGAGATTTTTTCTCTATAACCCATAGTTTTCGAAATATTTAAGAAAAACTGAAAAAGCCCCCTTTAAACCCCCCTGTACCCCCCCGCGTAACCTCCATGGTCGGGGACTTTTAGTATGTTGTTTAGGGCACTAATCCCTACAACTGTGCCAAATTTCAAAACTACACCATTTTTTTCCCCTATTTTTCCTTCGTTGCCTGGACTATAGTATTTGCCAAAGTTGAGCATTACAATATAGATATATATGTTTTCCCGGACCTATAATAGAATAACGGTTTTAATCTGATTCCTTAGAACTCTGATATTCGTTTTCATAATTCTCATTTTGGTTTTCATTAGAAGGACCCCCGTCAGACGTCTGTTGGTCTTTGTCTAGCGCAGATAATAAACGAATCACTGCTTAAAAGAAACCTATTCGTGACATCTAGATTGAAAACTTCTCTATTCAACATTCTGGAGTAGTTTGAATGGTACAGTCTGAAATATTTTTTTCTGGTCTTGGTAGCTTCTTCTGATAGCTGGATAATATGTATTTGGCCACTTGCTTTATTACAGTAACCCTAATTATTAAAAAGTTGTGCATTGTTGGAGTCATAGGGCGCAATTATAAAAGTCCATGTAGGCCTTGTTTCATCAACATATACTTGAAACTTTTTTACCCATTTATCAAGGCTTCTAATATTACTATCAACCTTTTAATCAACTCTACATCTACTCGAGTGATTTGTGAAGCAATCTGGAAAGAATTCTGGATCTGAAAAGAAGCGTCTAGCTATATTCCCATCATTTTATGTCCCAAAGCATTGCTTCGGATTTTCAAGAAGCAGTCCCAGTTCGTCTTCGAACTTTCTTTTCAATACCTCCTACTTCTATACCTTCCTCTTCTTCGTTCTCGCCTGTCACTTATGAATTGGAATTCTGTATGATAAGTGAAGTTCTGACTCAAAAAATTGTGCGCGTGTATGTAAAGTTGACAGACAAAATTTCGAAGTAACTTGGTTTTCTAGAAATCTCTTATGTAATTTATTCAAGTCTTATGATGAAAGTCCTCAGATACAGCACCTAATTGTTGTGCTGTCCTTGTTGCAGTTTTCAGGCTCTTCCATCACCCATTCTCAGTAGCACATTGTATTTAATATTTCGCACTCCATCTTCAGTTGGCACTTCTGTACAGTACTAAATTTCTTCGTTTATAATATCTGATGCTTCAAGTTAAAAGTGCACGCAGATTGGTCTAGTAATTTAGCAGTACGGTAATCATAAACGGAGACCTCGACCAGGTTAGGCGTTCTGAGTGCACTGCATGACCGGCCTCTGTGACAATTAACACGGGCACTATGGCCAAACTCCCGTATCATACGCCCGCACATGCACCAACCTCCCCATTACAGGGTTACGACCCGCCAACATCGGAGATAGACCCTAAGAAGTAGTAAGCTTACTTTATGTCGAAAAGTGTCAGAATATAATAATGAAAATAAAAAAAAATATTTTATAAAAAAAATTATATAAAAAATGAATATTTTATCTTTCAAATTGGCCCTCAGTATTGTAACCATTACGTTTATACATTAAAAAAAGGCCCGGCACACCTTTAAAACGCTTTCACAATGTATAAATTAGAGTTAGAAAGGAATAAAAATTAACTATTTTTAACATTTGAATTATATTAAAAACAAAACTATTCGAATTAATATATAATTTAAAACAAAGCTCTTACCTTTATTTAACATATAAAACTGATTTAACTTCAATCCATCAGTTTATATAGCCACAAAAAATATACATTTAAACGTTACAGTAAATGTGATAAAAAACCATGTCCACTAACGAGGAAATAGGTTTTTCAGCTGAGGCTAGGAGCTAACGGATATGACTCCTGCTCCCGAGATAAACGTTGATCGACGCACCAATTAATCAGCTAATATAAAACTAAAAAATCACCCGTCAGGTATGATGGGTACAAATTGCCTCTTCATTCGAGAGATTTCCCGTCAAATTTGACGTGTTTAAATAGATATATATGCGAGAAAAATGTTTAACATTGATTGAAAACAAATAAAATAAACATATGTTTTATGACAGGAAATATATATTTTTTATTTACATATTTCTTTATTCAAAAATCATCGTGGCATCCAAAAAATCCATCGTGATATCCATCCGTGAAATCCATCGTGCATCGTGGCGTCCAAACTATATCACGCGCATGATATGCCACTGACGTAATTTACTACTTTCTATTAAAAAACGGAAATTAATTTGAAATATAGGATTAATATAATTTAGATTTTCTCGGGAACTATTGATCATAGCGAGATAAAATTTATATCAATGGATAGCAAATTTTATTTCACTATTTTAGAGCTATTAAATTTGAAATTAGAACGACAACTACTCTTTTAAATTTAAAATTACTGAAATTTAGGTTCTCTGACAATGAAATAATGCTGTTTAACGTCTCGCAGTGCTATGGAGAGAGTTTTATTGTTGTTGACGTCAGAGCGTTACCGAGAGATCTGGGCTATTATATCAGTAATACCATTTTTACAATTGTTGACCACATTTCAAATTTTGGACTTTTGGCCAGGATTTTGGTATAAATACTCCTCTGTGCACCGACCAAGAAGGGGTTAACTATGAGATTTTGCAGTTTCTATTAGAAATTGGCTATGAAAGTGGCATAAAAGCAAACAATGTTCTGATAAATTAAGTAGACGGGCACAAGCATTAGTGTGGACATTCCTGATTTTTTTTCGGAAAAAAATGAAATTTTTGAGGTTTGAAGCGCATCGCAGTTGGGATTCTTAAGTTGTTTTCACTTGCGTCACTTTTCAGGTGGAGACAATAATCCAGCCCAATTCAGTGAATGCATTCATTTTTATTTCCTCCTGGGTGTCACCTCGAGTATGGAAGAGAAGTCACCTGAAAAACAGTGGCGGTGATGGGGTGGAAAAAGTGGAGGGATAAACAATTTATGGACATCTAAAAGTACCCGGATGTATAGGGGTTGTGACTTATGCCCTCCTCCGACAGTTGACATTGAATTAAGACTGGGTGTGTGCGTTCCCTGGGGATTGGTCACTTTGAGATTCATCTGAACAATGGACGCCTGCCCTTACCTTTCATGCTGATGGTTTCTTCAAACATCTGGAATCCTCACCCACCTATTGACGGGCTACTGCCTTTCATTATGGAACTAGTTGGTGCGCGGTGCAGAACTTTCAGCTACCTATTACACGGAATTAGGCAACATTCCTGAACAAGTGGTTTTTGTGCAGACAAGTGTGTTCCCGTGAGAACGCGAGGGATTTTTCTTCTTTGTTGTGATATAAGGTCGGGACTGAACAACTAAAGGGGAGATGACATCCCGACAGCTAAATTGGTGGTCGTATTCCACGGAGGTCTGATTTGGACAATTTAGTGAAGCTCGCTGATTCTTTTACCAGTGAATGGACACTAGGGTGGATCGAAAATCCAAAGTGTGGATAAAATAATCGGCATAGGGTGCAAAAGTTGTCTTTTAAGTGTACTAGCATACATGCCAAATTAAAATTAAATTAAAGAAACGATTTTACAGGGAGAAACGTAGATGATAGGGCGAAGGAGTGATAAAAATACCAACAAAAATTGGAAAAATATCGTAATGAAAAAATATCGTGTCTGTTCGATATCACATTTTGTAAATGTACAACTTTCAATACATGTAAATGCCAAAGAGACATGAAAATTCCACTTGCTGAGCGATTGTTAATGAAAGAACGAATATTAGAAAAGAAAATGGTTATTGGAGAAGTGGAAGTACTTGTTACTGAAAAAAGAGAAAAGGAAAAAAGAAAACAGATGGAAGACAAAAGAATAAAACGTAAAATGGTTAAAACTGATGCTGATGCTGCTCATGCTCAATCAATGGAGCTACTTGAGCTCAACACTATGTCTTCGACCTTGTATACAGATACGGATGTAATTACCTTGGAATATCAATCATAAAATCGTTTAGATTTCCCTACCATAGCAATGGAATATGATCGATACTGAATTTCAGATAGAGAAGTTGCTTCATTTGCCAGTGCTGTTCTACAAGGCATTGGAATTGTACACGAAGGAGAGGCTACGCATGTGGTAGATCGCAATAAAATTCGTAGACAGCGTAAAAAGCTTTAAAATGCAGTTGCAAAGTCTACTAAGTTAACAGTGTCTTGTTCTCTTTTAATCGGAATATATTTCGATGGGAGAAAAGACAACACAAAAGTGCTAATTAAGAAGGACACAAAGTACTACCCATAGACAACGAAGGAGGAGCATTATACTCTTGTAAACGAACCTACCTGTGTATATCGGACATTTTACTTCTGCAACAGGAGGAGCTAAAGCCATAGAAGAAGCAATACTCAATTTTTTGGAACACATAATATGCGATTAAATGGGCTAACAATAATTGGATACGATGGAATAAATGTTAATACTGGGCACAAGGGAGGTATTATTCTCTTGATGGAACTGGCCTCAATAGACCATTACAGTGGTGAATTTGTTTGCTTCAAACAAATGAGTTACCTCTCCGTTATCTGCTAAATTCTTTGGATGGTGCAACAACTGGCCCTAAAGAATTTTGTCGAACACTTGGTAAAGCAATCAAAACCTACCAGGAGCTACCTGTAGCTCCTTTTTCTTCAATAGGTGTGGAGAATATGCCACATAATATAGATAGAATGGTTCTCAGAAATGATCAGCAATGTCTATATGATATTTGCCTAGCGATATCACGCGGTGAATGTTATTCTGACCTGGCATTAAGAAAGCCTGGTCCAGTTGTTCACTCAAAGTGGCTAATAATTGTAGGTAGAATTTTAAGGTTGTATGTGGTCACAAAAAAAACCATCTGTCAATCTTATTATTCTTGCAACATATATTATGAAGGTAAATGCAACCTGTATGGTTCCACGTCAAGACAAAGCCCTTCATAACAGAAGGAGCGCTGCATATTTGGAGACTTATTTCATTTTTTTAGATATTTGGAACCCAATTTAAGAAATATAGTACACACTTTTATTCAACGAAATAGCTTCTTTTGTCATCCAGAAAATTTGCTATTGTCAATTTTTACTTATAAGGGAGAGAATATAAGGTCTTTAGCATTACGAAAACTAATTTGTGCTAGAAATGAAAACAGAGGATAATCAGAATAAGAATTTTTCAAGTACCATAAATAGATTTTAAAGCAAAGGATTTTTTTGCACTTATTAACTGGCAACGAGTTGGGTCTTTTAAACCACCTCTTTTGATGAATGTTCCATTCAAAGAAATAGAGGACATGGTAAAAGTTAGATGGAGGAATGGTCAAAATATCCATGCCATACCCAAGCTGTAGAAAGCTGTTTTCGCATAGTGTCTGAAGCATCGGAAAGTGTATATGGAGAAGAGAAGAGACACGGTTATATCGAATAGGATATAATTAATAAGTCTTATCAAGCCAAATTATAATACCAAAAAGGATTACATCCTTTAGAAATATGTAAATCTTCAAACTAATAGAATTAAAAAAAATCCATGATTAAGTTCACTTTTTATAAGTTTTGTGATTTATTGCTTTGACTATTAAATTTATACTTCATGTATTATTATAAAATTATAATTATTTATAAGTTTATACTTTAATACTTGAATAATCTGCCAATTTTTCAAATATTTTTCATTAATTCACAATTTTTAATAGATATTTGTAAAAATGTCAATTTTTAACTTTTTGGTAGGCTTTCGGGATACAAGAAGATATGAATGAACTTTAATAATAATAAAAAACGCACACTAATGTACCCTAAACAAAACTTTCTTACCCGGCGCTAAAGGAAATTTTGAATATTTTTTTTTATAAATTTCCCAAAAGAAAATGTCATTTTTAACTATTTTTGGGGCACTTGGGGCACTGGAAGATATGAATGGATTTCAATAAAAAAATATATGTAAACTAATATACCTAAGACACAACTTTTCCACCCCATGCCAAAAATAATTTCAAAAAAAAAAATCGTAAATTTTCATAAAAAATTCAATTTTTAACTATTTTTGAGGCGCTTGGGGCACCGGAAGATATAAATGAATTTGAATAAAAAAAATTATATAAACTAATATATACTTAAGACACAACTTTCCCGCCCTATGCCAAAAAGAATTTCAAAAAAAATTTTTTTTCCTATACTTTTCGATCCACCCTAATGGACACCCCGCCTTGGGGCTTACTTTATTATATTATGATTAATCTAGAAATTTGATATTTGTTTATAACTCTATATTTACTCCAGAAGAATTATCAATAAAATGTGTTAAATTTAACTTAGCTGTGGATGTTCTTTTAAGCATAACTGCAAGACGTTACAGGGTACACAACAAAATTTAAAAATTTAGTTGCAAAATTAGTTTCTTTTCCCGGACACTATTGCATTTAAAAAAAATAATTTCTAGTTTTAGATAGCTAATATGAATAAAAATTTATTTTCTCCCACAAAAAGTAAGGGGTGACTGCCCCCCTCGACCCCGCCGCCACTGTTGAAAAGTAATTGTGTTCTCGCTTCTTCTGGTGTCATAGTTAATTGTGTAGGACTGGTTAAAGGTCAAGATAATTATCAGCTCGTTGAATGAGGCACATCATCACACTTTTTTGTGGAGTTCGAGTAACCCATGTTTATGTTACGTGGCAATCGGAGGTTCATATTTGCTCTGATGTTAATTAGAGCCCTGAAATTTTTTTTTGGAATATTCTTTCGTACCGTAGTTTCGATAACTGGTTTCTTTGGTTTGTTTCAGTAGATTCCAAAGTTATGTCCCGCTCTGGACGAGAATCTCTGGTTTGTTCTTTTATAAATATGCAGATTATTTCTACTACTACTTACTGAATTACTCTTCAAGATTATAACATCCTAAAAGACTGCGCCGAAATTTTAATAAATGATGGAGGCATAAAAACTAAATCAAATTCCATTCCTATGAACTGTTCCTCAAAGTGAAGTCCACCCTTTGCCCAACGGAAAATCACGCCCCTAGAAATGAAAAACTGTAAGAGTAGTTGCGCCGATATTGATTTACGAGTCGTTGTACATAAATTAAGTTGTTTGAATGAGCTGTCATAACAAATTAAGGAAATGAATCGGATCCAGAGCAACGAGTTGGGGGGAGAGAAGTGAATAAATAACGGATGGATTCCTCACTAACAAATATTTTCTCGCGCTGCTCGTGTTGGTCGCCTATTGATTACTATTAATTTCTCTGACATGGTCGTTACGTATCCGGAATATTTTCTCTGCTTCAATGAGAGTTACTGACAATGCACGAAGAGAAACAATTTGTGAAATAATTCATTATTTTCTGCGATTCCTGAAGCACACATTCGTTCCATCGCGTGATTTAAAAATCTCATCGAATGGAAAATTGGATTTTCTAATAATAGGGTTCCTTCTGATTTGTGACATTTTATGTATAGTTGACATATCTCAATAAAGTAAACAGAAATCAAATGCGAAATGAAGCATTTGTTATTAATAATGAATGACTGATGGAAATTGAAAAGTAATTTTAAGATATTGCCATATTTGTGCAAGGAATTCTTGAGCTTTCGGTGAAGGAAATAAAAGAAGATTTCATTTGATTGGAAAATGAACAGAAATTGGAATCCTCGGTAATATTTCCTTAGTTTCTGTGGGATATTTCTGTCTGGAATGGTGGTACAATAACAGATTAATTATTATTACGAAGTTCTACCTCATGAATTTTTGCCGAGTTGTGCTTAAAGAGAATGCATGGAGATTAATGATGCGTTTTACTCAAATATTTAAATTTCGAGACGTTAAGAGAGAAAGCGGATTCTCCAATGAAATCTCTCTCGTTAGGATTCGTTAAACTTCATTTTTAAGTGAAAATGGCGGAAAGATGACTTTTGTTTCATATGTTATGTGGATAATGAAAAATGCTTTCTTAGAAATAAATGTTTGGGTTCTGTTTATAATTGTTCAAATAATTCTTTGAAAATATCAAACAGTGTATTAATTAGCATTTCCTCTTGAATGCTTAAATGATAATCGACTGCGAAGTTTGAATTTATGTATTCGTGAATTTTGTATTGTATTTGAATTCAGCTTTCGCAGAGAGGAGGGGGTGGAGGAGTGGACCTCTAAAATTCGAAATGATGTCAGATGAAATACTAGATTTGTAAAGGAGCATTACATTTCTTTTATAAAAATCATTTATAAGTCACGAATCTCATTTTAAGATACTTTGTTTTTTGCAGCGTTACCATTTTTTAAAAACACAATTTTTAAATTGCACACCACGTTACAGGTGTTGGCACTTTGAAAATTGAGTCCTTCATACCCGTTTTTTTTATTTTAACTTCTAAAACTGCAGATTCTCCTTCCGACTCGATTGTCTTAATTTCTAATAATGCAATTATTTCTTTTATCTTATGCAAGTTCCTTTTTTCGAAGAGGAATCGAACTGCAATACTGAATCTAAACTTCACAGTAAATTATCTTTCAAATATTCTAGACAAAAAGAATAATCAAGTGAATCGTTTTCCGAACCGATAAAAATGTAATAGCAGTGATAATAATAATGATAATAAAACTGAAGACATTCTTCGTCTTTAATTCTTCAAAACAAAATGTATCAAAATAATGCGGTTAATTATTATGTACAGGCGAGACGAATGTAGGATATATTTTAAACCTAACACGCGACAATCTGAGAATGTATTATGTACATTTCTTGCATTATGTGCATTTCTTCTAATATATATACAAATATTTGTATTAAGTATATTATTTTGTTCAGAAAAGAGAGCATCTTATGGAGCAGAAAGAGATATTGAAAAGTGTAATTTTTCGTGGTATGTTTGCTTCAAGTTGCTTCAAAAGCTGAAGTCAGAAGATAGAACGAGAGAAATAGAAGAATGCAGAGACCTAACTATGTGTTTTTCAGAGAATTCCTATGTGTTTTACAGCATATTCATGAAACTCCTACGTCGTAGCTTCCTTGGTGCTCACTTCAAATAAAAATGGCTAATCTAAAATTTTTACCATTCCCGCGAAACAGATGCCACTAAATTTAAATAAGAAAAGAGAAGAAGTAAAATTGGTAATATAAAGCGATTGTCGCACGAGTGATAATACCCCGAATTCCCATCCCAGATAAGCAAACACATAAATAGCGTCCATAGACTTTATCGCGTTACTAAGGAACACACTCAAACATTTTGTACGATTTCTACCTTGACTATGAAATTATTGATAAAATTAAATTGTTTGAGATCTGCAAATTTAATATTTGTGAAAATTACCTCTATAATTGAATAGACTTTTACAGGCAGGTTCAAGGAATTCCTATGGGTAGTGCCTTTTCTACTGCTTTGGATAATGTTTTCCTGCATAACTTTGAAAGAAAGCTTTTTAAGGATAACATTTTTTCAGCTTCAGATACATCGATGATTTAATTTTGTTTAATTCAGATAACTTTGATATCTTGATTAGCTGCTATCCATAGGAATTAAAATTAATAAAAACTAATAATAACTCTAGTAATTGTAATTATTTAGAATTGGAAATTAAAATTTCAAATGGAGATTTATCAGTTGGTATTTATGACAAAAAAGAAAATTTTAAATTCAATTTTATTGCATTATCGAATTTCAATTCCAAAATCAACATAAAAATATATAAAAATCTTATTTTCACTCAGATTTTCAGAATTAAAAATATCTGAAACAATAAATTCTCTTATAAAAAAGCGACTGATAGTCTGTTAAAGAAATTGCACTTTAACCTTTTTCCTGCTGATTTTTGCGACAATAGATCTTTAATTTTTAAGGGCTTGGAGGACTTTTGATTTACGTTTTCCGCAATAGATGGGGCTAGGCTCGTTGGCGTTTTTCCTCTGGTATCGTTCTTTTCTTTGCGTTTAAGGCGTCATTCTTCGAAAGTAATAAAGGGAGGGTGCATGTTTTTGTATCTTGGGAGGCAAGAAGTAAGTTTTGTCTTTCTCATACTTCTGATTTTGGCAATAAAGACATATTTATTGAGTATTTTTTGGATATTTTCTACTTTTTTTCAAATCCGGAATACTTCGGGGTCACATGGGCTTCCAGGAAAATTCTCTTTCCTGAATTTTTTTTATCTTTTGTCGGAATCCCATACAGAAAAGTATTCCTGTTGTTATATTTTAGAAACCCCGCAAATGGGTGACATCTTGATAAAGTTCGTCTAGTGGATTCTTCCTTATTCAATTTTAATTTGTAAAGAATTTCATTGTGCTAGGTGCTTTTTTGTATTTTCAATGTTATCTTGGTTGCTTGCAGTATTTTACCGCGCTACAGATGCTTTGTTTTGCTTCTTTTTTAAATTTTGTTCTTATAGATTTGCGTTTTCACGTTAAATGTCATATTTTTATTTGTTTATTACTGAAAAAAGAAACTTGCTCTGGTATGCTATTCCGGCAAAATGATCTTACATTAGGATGAAAAAGAAATACAAAAATAAATGGAATGTAGCTTTAGCTTCTGCCTTTTTTTTATTTCATTGTCGTTCCCTCGAGATCGTGTGATGGACGACAGTTTGCAAAGAAGAGCCATTCCCCGGAGAACCATAAAAAGCTGGATTAGTGCGGAAAGGGTTGCCTTGAACAACTGTTGAAGTCGCGAGGGGATCGGTGCTGTCGATCGAAGATATTAAGGATCGGATTCATGCATCCACTATATTTACGTTAGATATCTCTGCTATGGGCTGAAAAACTGTGAATGGTAAGGAGAACGTTTACTTTGTTATCGGGGCAGTGGGTAGATTATGTTACCGCTGGAGCACGTGCCAGAGCGGTGTGAGGGTAGGTCTTTTAACTGAAGAATCCCATTTCAGTGCATAACAGCACTAATGATTAAAAAGGTGAGAGCACCTGTGCTTTCCATTTGCCAAATCT
>BGPR01050020.1:0-11162 GCA_013235015.1 Araneus ventricosus
TCGTTACACCACAATGCGGGGTGTTCATAAATTATCGGACACATTTCAAAAATTAATTTTAAAAAAATAATAATGTTGCATTTACTTCTTTTTTCTTTAATGAGAGATTTTCGTGTTCAAGAAACCTGAGGTGCGCAGGTTCGAGAGTTGATATAACAAAATATCATCCGTGTAGTTGATACAGGTTAAGCCTCCATCAGACCCAATATCGAATAGATATGCACACAGTCTGGATCTATTGGCTGTTTTTTAGTGATGGGAAAACCATGGATGGGATGGATGAAAGATTCGACTCAAAGTCCGTCGTTCACAATTTTCACCCATTCGTTTCAAGTCGCTCGCGAACGAACGATTTAGGCTCTTTCGTTTGCGAACTAATAAGTAGGTTCTTTCGTTCGGGAACGAATGAGTCGGGCTCTTTCGTTCGATCGAACGGCTTGAAGCCCTTTCGTTCGACATCATTCGTTCCTTGTTTGTGACTCACTACGTACCTGGGAATGACTCATTTTTTCTGAAGGGGTCCAGTTCGGGACGCATTCTCTGTTATTTCGTCAGTTCGAAGTTCTCTTTGAGTGAAGGAGCAATATTGTGTTATGTATATTACCAGAAATGACGAGGTATAGACTTGGATGAAGTGGCGGATTTTGACAATATGAGGCGACAGTCGCAAAATTGTTTTGAGACCCTTCCTCCCCATGTTATAAATTAGGCGTCGGCTTAGCACTGCAATATACATCAAATAAATTTTGTGGCCCCCTATAGGGTTTCGAAGTACCAGGCGAGCTCCTCTAACGCCTGTGCGAAAAACCGCTACTGCCTACGCTTTTCAGAAGCATTGCGTCCGAACTCGCCGGTGCAAATATTGCTCTCGACGAAGGGTTAACTTGAATATTTCTACTAATAATAAAGGAGAATGTGCGTATGTATATGTGTGTGTCCGTGTGTTTGTGTGTTAGTCTTCTACGTGACAGACCGCTAGAACTAGAGCTGTGAGATTTGGCACAAACATACTTTGAAAGGTGGGAATGTGCACTTCGAAGCCCTATTTTCAAATTTTAAGTAATTGAAAATTAATCTATATTTTATGTTGGTCCTTAATAACTTCCAAAAATAATACAGCACAAAAAAATATTTTTACACCTTCTGAAAATTTTAAAAATTATGTTTTCAAAGATATCAATTAAGTTGTCGTACAATATTTTTCTCTCTAATTTTAATAAATTTGAAAAAAAATATTTTTTGGCTTAATTTACAATTATACTTTTCATTGTTGCAACGCATTTCAAACCGTTTCCATTGTTTAAATAAATATTTAATTCCGTGTTTTTCTTCCATTGTTGAAAGCTTAGAGAATATCTTATTGGATTTTATTTTCTTCTTTTATTTAATCAATATTTCTGTGAAACTTCTAAAGGGAGTCCTCAAAATAGCAAGTAATCCATTAAACTGAAAGATTATCTTTGCTATGTTTTAATTCTTTTTATCAGCCTGTTTTAAGCCAATTAGCGTGTTGCTGGACGTGAAATGTGCCGCGTCAATTTAATTTTGAAATCAAATGCGTATTTTACATTAATGTAGACAAATAAGTGCAAGGTTACGAAAGGAACGCGGGTTAAATGTCTATAGCAATTTGAAGTCTAAAACTACTTTGTAAAGGGACCCATGAATATAAAATTATGCATAAGAGATTCAGTTGAAATTTTATTTCCGGCGATCAAGTTGGTCGTCCTACTACAACATAAGTGTAGCCCGCAAATAAACTTTTGAATTCGTGGTACACTCATAGCATATTAGACTTACGTACTGTAATTAGATGCAAAATGGAAAAAGATGTTCATGGCTTAACCAATAAAATCGTTTCCCGAAACGGCGTTTCCCCCTGTAGGTCGGTTAACCGGGTTCGTATTGTATTATCAAAATATGTACCGAAGTGAATCAAACTCGATTTGCATGTAAAAGCCTCTCTTCTTTTCTTTCTTTTTTTTAAATTGAATTAGAAAATAGAATTTTACTTTTTTGCATTTTTATAAAAATTTCCTACTTCACATATTTTTTCAACTTTCTCAAATAAGGTAATTCCATCGACAGAGGTTTCAGAATTGAACACAAAAATAGCTTTAACAATGGAAAATATTATTTAAAATAGAAAGTATCTGCAACAAACGATATCATAATTGACTTTGGAGTATCCATTGTTCATTATTATTATAGAGACATAGTTTTAAACAACGCTTTTTTCTTAATCATATAATGTCCAAAATCATAATTGCTGAGATTTATTCGAGGAAAATATATCTTCTCGGTTATTTTGAAAAGTTTTGTGGAAGGTCGCTTTTACTTCTGACGAAATCGAGTCATCCTTTGAAGTTTGCAGATTTCTTTTAGTACAGGTCAGTAACGAATATTTTCTGCAAACACTGATCATTTTGTAAACATACTATGAAAAACTTCATTTAGAATTATTGAAAATTCCTTAATCCATAAATTCTCTATAAGCTCCATAGGCTTTTAAGCTTTATTTCCTTATCAAGGTAATTTGTAATATTTTCATACGTGAAAATTTAATTTGCTTCAACACAATTCAATCCGACAGGCTGATGCATTGTCATCATGTTTTTCCTGATAATTTCATTTCATTTAACTTGGGTTAGCAGGTAGCTTCATTAGGAGTGTGTCAAAGCAATTCTCGTCGTGGTTTTAGTTGCATCTCGTTTATTCACGTGTGAACAGCTCATTCCATACCGATACGGCAGTTCTTTTCCTCATAATTCCCTTTAGTTCATCTTTGCAAAGTAGATAGTTATAATCAGATTGTGTCAAAATAATTGATTTCATGATTTAATGTTAATCACGTTTATTCACCTGTGAATAGCTCATCGTAAAGATGGAACGGATATCCGAAAGGTAAAATATCACCTTAAATTAAGTTTTTCTTTTAGAATATAATTACCAAATGCATTATTTGCATTCATGTGTAGAAAGAAGTTTTAGTACTTTATGGTTATCAGGGCCTTTCACAAAAATCAGCCAAATCTCAAAAATAACTCGCCGAATACTAGCGTTAATTCTCATCACCAAATCACAAGGACGAATGATAACTCTTAACAGAATTGCACCAGCAATCAAGCTTGACAACGATTGGAACCAAGCTAACACAATAGCATGTGAACGAAGTATACAAAAAGAAAGTATTTTAATCATCAAGGAAACCTCATCATTTTCATAAATCTCTAAGTTTCAAACTTTCTCGACCTCCAAAAAACACGTTTGTTGGTCTCTGAGCATGAATGCTGAAAAACGCAATGAGGTACACTCGGAATCAGCAACACATAATTACTCTAAAAGCACTAGAATATCGTTGGCAAAAAATCAGTGTGGAAAAGTGTTAGAGAATAGATTTTATATCCGCGAGACACACGGCGACCATTTAGGAACGAAAATAATTGCTATTAAAAGAGAAGGAAAGCCGTCTATATCAAACGTCCTGGTGCTATTGATGTTTGTTACCAGATATTCCCTAGCTATTCAGATATCCTGCAAGTAATTGAGATATGATTCAAAATTAAGAGGTCTGGCCCAGGAAAACAGTGGAGTGTATCCAAGACGGGACATTAATCTATCTAAAATAAGAAACAGATTGAGACTTGTAATAATGTGAGCTCTAATCAGAAGTTGTAAAATAGTTTGATATGGACATTAAAAGTTGACGCATATGATGGAAAGTATACTTCCCTCGGTCCTAGAAAAGGCTTAAGGTTGATTCAATTTGCAAGGCGTTTCATATTTCTTTTCCCCCATACATCTAATTGCATTCCCTTGCTATTAGAAACTGATAATATCAAGAAAATGGCATTTCTGAGTTTAGTCAAATAGAGGCTCCCGTATTTGAGGACATACAGGCCCTGTTTCGGGATGGTATTCATAATTTTGAACCTCAATCTACGACGAGGACAACTCATGAAACTGGACACAAATCTTCAGATTTCCATCCCACAACAATGTGAAGCAGTCTGATCCATGGTGGTTGATTTAGTGTGCATCAGGATTCGATACACAATATATGTTTCATAATACCTTAACTCGATCCAGCGAACCTCCGATCGCTAAGCCGAGAATGCCACCAAACCACTATGATCCCACAGTTTTATTTATTTTTTTTTAGTTCAATGAAAGACGCAGAGTGCATCCATGAAAAGTGAATGAGAATTAATGTCAGATTGCTGAAAACAGGACTAGGTTTATCGTGGAAGTAATTGACAGATAATTTCGACTTTATATTTACAATACCAAATCAACTCAAATGTGAGAAAACGGCATAATTCCAAATGATTTCAAACAAAATGTTTCTTTCAAATACTACGACATCGTCTAGTCAAGTTTATAACTCTTTTCCTATCACTTTCTCTGTCACCTCCTATATTTTGTAGAAATACTTACGTATATTACATGGAACGAATATTGGATTACCTCTTATATTACATGGTAATACAATGATAGGCATGAGTATAGGGAATTTGAATTCAGATTAATAGACTTTTTGATTGGAACAACTTTATGTATTTTTTTAGTGTAGGCATCCTGGCAACGCACTGCTGTAAAATAAACAAAGCAGAAGGTTGTTATTCCAGAAATTTTTGGGAATCTGTCCTTGGATGATTGACTTCACTACTTTTCACTCAAAATTTCCTTTCATAGGGATTTTATGTTGTTGGTCGAGATGGTTAATTTTGGACTACAAGATGAGAAGATCAGGTATTCGAGACCCTACACCATAAAAATTTTGTCAGTATATGGAGCTGGTGAACGCTAAATCCGAAACTTAGTGAATTGACAAACGATTGTTTCATTCATCTTGCTTTTACAGATAATATTCCGCAGAAGACAAAACAGGTACGTACCCATTTTTTAAACAAATAAAAGGAATAGGGAATGATAATTACTGATAGACTTACTGTTTTCTTATTATCCTTGTATAGACTGAAACTTTTATCCGTGATTAAAAAGGTTCTGATTTGGTCCAAAAACTGATCGTAAAAGATTTCTTGAGAATATGTTTAACAAGAAAGATTTAGATTTCCAATATTTGAATTTATTAAATTCAAATTAAATGTATAGTAAAAATTTTTTCATTGCTTTCTCATGTCTGAAAATTAGAATGAACAGACTTCGAAACATTCAGAATCGGGAGCTATTCTGGACAAGATTTGGATTTTCAAGAGTGCTTTTGAAACAAAACATTTCTACTGTGAAATATGCGATCGTTATGTTTCCTCTGAAACAAGCTTTTCAAAATGGCATTTCATTTCTTAATAGGAGTTAAATAATATCTCCTCTGACACTTACACTTAAATAATATAATGTAGATATTCATTACAAAATTCATTCATAAAAAATCTCATGATTCAAATTGTTTTCAGATACGCTTTTTATCAATGGCATTGCCTATTCCGATAATTTTTCATGGAACGTTTCTAAATTTTGTTATTAAACATCTATCAAGAAAAATCTCAATAAATACATCTGCTGTTCGATGCCAAAGAGCCTGAATGCAGATCACTTTTCTTGAAGTAAGGGGACCAACTTTTAGCCAATGAAAGGGAGAACACAAATAAATTAAAGATAAATAATATTGTAAATTAAAGATTTTATTAATTGCAATAATAATACAGAACTCACTGTTACATTATGCATGCATAATTAAAACATTTGTAACATAATTTATTGTACACTTTTCGAGGGAGAACAGAACACACAAAAGGAGGACGGTTGGCCACCTTACTAGAAATCCTATTTACGGAAAAAGTATGAAATTATTCATATGATAAATATTTTGATAAAGAATGTTTTAAACCATTTAAAAATTACACCATATTATTCTAAAAATAACTGAAGTACTCTGAGGAAGAATTTGCAAACTGTGTTTTCCTTTTAGAAGAAAATGATAAAAAATGAAATATTTCGAAACCACACACATTTATTTCTCGTATTTTACAGAAGATTTAAGCACATGTGAATTTAATTAATTGTTTTCTAATTTGTTTATTTTAGTTTCACAGAATTTCCGTGGTGAATTTTCTCTTCCGTTTTTCAGTGATCCACAAATTTAAGCGATCGCCAAATCCAATTGGATTCCAAATCAAGCGCCAAGTTCGAATCAGTCCTTACTTGAGAACACAAAGCGCCAAAAAGAGCGATAAATAATTATGGCAACCTTTCCACAAAATTAGGGTCTTATTTTAACTAAACACTGAGAGGTCCAACAATAGGAAGATAAAATTTAATATTTTCAAAGTAACTTTAAGCCATAACATTAGAAAATGCAACTTTAAACATAAATTCACATATCTTCAAACAGAGGGTTGCAATTTCGAAGGTTCCCATTGCTTAACATTATCACTGGAAGGTGGTGGATAGGGCGAAATTCCTACTTTACAGCAAATAAACAAAACAGAAAACTAGATGTTATACAAAACAAAAGTTCGTTTTTCAAGAAATCTTTAGGACATTGCCATCAGATCATTGGACCACTTAACTCCTCCTGTCACTCAAAATGTCCTTTAAAAGGGTTTCTTTTTTGCCGCGGTGTCGAGGTGGTTAATTATGGACTTCAAGATGAGAAGATCGGGTATTCAAGATCTTGTGCAGTTGAAATTCTTCTGTGTCTACTGGACTGGTGGACTCCAAATCTGAAACTCAGGGAATTGACAAAAGATTGTTTCAAAGATCTTGCTTTTACAGATTACGTTCCAATTGAAACAATAGAGGTAAACATCCATTTTTTAACCCTTTGAGGACAGGTACGGTGTATAATGTGCCCCACAGTTCACCGATCTCGAGATTGAGGTGTAGGAAATCCAGTTAACGAAGAGGATAGCGGCTAAAAGTCGGACACAAATGTATACATTATCCATCCATTCAAACCCCTTAAGCTTATTA
Source organism: Araneus ventricosus (assembly GCA_013235015.1). Classification (NCBI taxonomy): domain Eukaryota; kingdom Metazoa; phylum Arthropoda; class Arachnida; order Araneae; family Araneidae; genus Araneus; species Araneus ventricosus. The sequence continues at coordinate 6,937 of BGPR01050020.1, forward strand.
CACTATGAAAACTAAAGTTTGATATAATTAAATAAGAACAGAGATCAAAAAGGAAGATGGCCTATAAAGTGCGACAACCTTATCCGAATGTTCTAAAAAGTTGCCTGTCCGCAAAGGGTTAACATATAAAATGAATCAGAAATGGATATTATTGACACGCTTACTCTCTTTATTATTTCCCTTCTATAGAGTACGGCTTTTAAACGTGAATAACTGTCTGCTTCAATTCAATAATTCAATTAATTAAATTCTGAAAAATTAATAAAAATTGAAGGAAAAATGTCAGATAAATAATTGGTATCGTTGAAAAGTTTCAATTTTAAGATGATACAAAATTATTTCTTGAGATAATTTACTCCGAAGATATTGCGGAAAAACGGATTCAGTTAATTTCTAATTAACGGACTGTTTAATTAATATTTGAACATTGAAAAGTTCACAGGTGTCTTCCCCTTGTCTTAATTATTAAGTGTGCAAAGTTTGGTTGAAGTCAGTGCCGTGGTTTAGGAGGAGATGTGGAACATACATGCAAACATATCAACAATGACTTTTATTTATATTAAGATTCTTGTATCGAATGATGACGTGTATGAATAACTTAATTTTAGCTCGTAAGTTTAAAATTGCCATAATTCAATGCATGAGTGGTGCTCGCACTTCGAAATTAAGACTGTTTAGTGCTGGGAGCAGCATCCCAGATGTTGAGCAAATAAGTTGGTCTCACCATCTGGTCTTTGTAGGCGGCTAGTCTTAAGGAATTCTCTGGAACATACTAAAAAATTGTAGGTTCTTTTATTGAATTGATATGAAACATCAGCGTTCATTTTCATAAACCCTTCCTATTTTAATTTTTTATACCCGTTTAAAATTAAGTAATAACTTTTGCAAACAATATTTATTCATTTAAATTTCAAATTAAATTATTTTTTCTTATTTACAGAAACTATATTTCAATAAGGCAGATGAACTATCCTTCCTATACAGATATTTTATAAAGAAGAACATTTTTCTTCGTAATGACTAAAATTAAAATTTATTTTAAAATGGATAAAGTAGTGTCATATGTGTGTTACGTGTGTAAAGAAAAACTTTCACCCAGGCAGACTCGACATAAAATTTACTGCCGTGTTTCTTCGCTGGAGTCCTCATTCATGTGTGCGGAATGCTCGACGCCCTTCAGCATGGGATACGAGGTGACAGCGGCCATCTTATTCATGTGAAGAATGCGACAAAGTGTTTTATTCAAAAGCAAGTTGGAGATGTCGTTCATGACAACATTCTAATGCCTGCCCATACCAGTGTAAACAATGTGGAAAAGGGTTTGGATATAAATCCCTCCTAAGGAATCATATGCCCAAACGTTCCGAGGAAAAGGCATTACAAATGCGACATTTGTCATTCCACTTTTAAATTTGAAAGAAGCCTTTCTTATCACAAAAATATACATAACGAGCAAAATCCTTTCAGATGTGAACAGTGTAAGAAAAGCTGTTTATCTAAAAGTCATCTTGAATTACACACGAAAAATATTCAGACAAAAGGCCTCACAAATGTGATATATGCCATTCGTCCTTCAAATTCAAACATTGCCTTATTGCTCACATGAATATACATGACGAGCAAAATCCTTTTAAATGTGAACAGTGTAATAAGATTTGTCACTCCAAATCTAATCTCAAATCACACATGACCGCACACTCTGAGGAGAGACCTTTCGAAAGCAACATTTGCAACGCCACATTCAAGCGTGAATATAATTTAAAATGTCATAAAACGCAGCACGTTGAAGACAGCTATTAACGATCAAAAAAGCATTTCAAAAGCCACATAGGAAAACATTCTCAGGAGAGACTTTTCCAAGTGCAGAAACTTGCGTTTAAGAATATTTCTCATTTAGAAAGACATAACATGAAGCGAGATGAAGAAGATGAACAGAAACATGCCTGAGAGATTTATATTTTCATCGATGTTTGTCATTCGAGCTTCAAATTAAAAGAAAAATATGAAAGACACATTCTTTTAGATGTTTCCAGTGTATTAAAAGTTGTAGATTTGAAAGTTATCTTGAAATGACGTGGCAAAACATTATGACAAACGGCCTCGCATTAAATTATTTTTCCTTCAAAATTCAGAAGAAGAAACACTTAACTCGTTAATTGAAAATACAATTAATATCTCCTTTTAGATGTGAACGGTGTGAGAAGACTTTTATTACTAAATAACATCTTAAATGACACAAGGCCATACATTCTGAGAAGATACCTTTTGTATGCAGCAACTGTGCCCTGATGCTTTTTTTTTAATTCTAGATTAAGCAGGCATAGAAAAACACGATAAAAATAGTGAACAGAAGCCTGCATGAGAGGTTTTTAATGAAAGTTATTCACGATTAACTTTTACTCAGAATATACGAGTATGTCAAAGAAATATCATACCTGTTCATCAAAGTCACACAGAACATAAGCTCTATCTTTTTCTTCTAATATATTTTAATTATATCACAAGTGGATGTTGCTCGCCACAAGAGACTTTTTTTTTGGCTGAGAAAAATATCAACAAAATCCCTGGATTTGATTAAATATTTCCCTTACTTTTATTCTGCAAGTGAATTATTTGACTTTTATAATATTTGTGTATGGAAAATAATCAATTAAAATAACAGGTTTTGAATGCTATTCTTTTTGATGCTTCGGATATGGAATAGAAGAGATAACCAGTCGAATGTTTAAACGCTAAAACGAGTGCTTTAACTAAAATATAGCACAATTTATAGCTTATTTTGACAAAATAAAATTCATCGTCCTTAGGAAGAATTTTACAGTTTCGCGTTTGACTTGTCTTTTAGAGTCAAGATACGTTCTTATTTTGCTTCTTACAAATAAAATATGTTATGAATTTTTCGTTCTGTTTTTTAAATTAGGACAAATTGTATAACGGTAAAAACTTATTTTTCTCGATGATTTAATATTTTGATGACTAATTCGGATTTTAGTTTAAATTTTTTTCTGAAAGGATTGTTTTTTATCACTTCAAAATATAAGACAAGATCTTGCGTTTCTTTTGCTGTCTTATGCATAGATATGCTTTACAATAGATTTTATAAAATGTTTTCATACTATTCTATGTGTGATCAATGGAAGTATCAATCACTTTCCATTCATCAAGAAAATAATAAAGCTATTATTTTAATGATGATCATGGTGTGAATTTTTCTTCCTTCATGTATGCAACGTTGAAACATTAGATTACACTTTAATGCAGTAGAATATAAATGTAATGTGTTTTATTTTAATTTTTCTTCTCGCTTTTAATATTGTACTAGTCACAACTTCTTCAGCTGATTTTTATCAATAACATTATCTATTCCGTTAATTTTAAATGGGACTTTTCGAACTTTTCATTATCATCGAATCATTCATTATATCGAATTTTATTAATCATTTATCAAGAAAAATTTCATAATAAGTACATCTGCTGTTAGATGCAACGAAATATAGAGCTTGTATGTAGAACTTTTCAGAAATCGTATTTACAGAAAAAGTGCAAAAAATTTCACGATAAATATTTCCGAAAAGAATTTAACTTTTTTAGAAATTAAATCATATATAATTGAAAATATCATATGTGTTCAGGGAAGAAATTTTCAAAATGGTGATTTCCATTAAGAAAGAAAATGCTAAAAAAAATAATAATTCAAAACCACATGCATAATTTTTCCTCCTATTTTAGAGAAGTAATTTTTTAACGATATGGGGAATTTGTTAATTAACCCCTTCCAGTAAAGTGCCAATGTTACCGGTTTTTCATACTATACCGTACAATGACGAGCTGTACTCGTCATGTGAATAAAGTTACTTTAGAAAGTGATATTGATTTTATTCAGTTTAAAATTTCTAATGTATTGTATCTCGCACTACTGTATCCCTTTATATTACTTTATAAACCCATTCCTTCTCGCTCCCTTTAAATTCAAGGAGTGAGGTTTCGCTTTGTATTTTTCGTGCCTGTAATATTTCCGGGCTGTAGTTTCCAAAAGTAACGCACCAAAAAGAATAAACATAATCCATTTCTTATACACGGAAAATTTTTATTTCTTATTTTACATACCAGATAGCAGTAAAAGACTATTTTTAATGTAATTGGAGGCAGTTAGTTGTCACAATAACCGTTAATGTTGGATTTTCTGAAAAATTAAATTTTCTTAATTTCTAGCTAAAAAAAATCCA
>BGPR01050021.1:0-11162 GCA_013235015.1 Araneus ventricosus
CTCTTTGCGTTTTTGAATGATCATGTTCGTATGTAAACGGTCAGACAGACTTCCCATATACGGATTTCATCCAAAATTAAATGGAAATCTACAAATTGGGTGTAAGGACCACATGCCAATTTTCATCTGTCTAGCTGAAATCGTTTTTGAGTTACTGCGGTCATAGGTAGACATAATTCTAAATATACGATTTTCGAACGTCTGAAGCGTGAAGATTTATGAACATCTCGTCTTTTTAGACGATTACAAGAGTTTCTATTTTGCCAACAAGAAAGTGAAAATTACACGAACACCTGGGTGTAGCGAGTAATTATCTGAAAGTAAACGGTAACTGTTGAGTGGTAACCTTCTCCTGCCAAAGAAACTTCTTTCATAAGACCTCTATTAAAATAGAGGCAGATAAATGCTTGCCGATTTAGTGCTTCACAAAATAATGATAATAATAAATGTTTAGCTATCGATAAAAAAATATATATTTCAGTATTTATTTGAGTCAGACGTCTCCTCTTCTTTCCATCACATCCCTCTCAATTTTATGCGAAGACAGTCTTATTGTACTGACAAAAAAAGAAATGAGAGTTAAAAATCAAATGCGTGCGGAATGTTTCTTTTTCAAAAAAAAACCCCTTTCTCTTTCCACAAATTAGAAAAAAAAGTTTGTCTTTCCACTAATAGTAAGTAAAATCACCGTAGCTGAAGTAAAATCACCGCACATTTACATTAGTCGCGAGTTGTTAAATTTATTTTTCCGCCAGTGGTGTAGCAAAGGTAAGTGGCACCCGGGTGTTCAAAACAGACTGAACTACCCTCTACCACGTGACTTTCTGACTTCCCATCAAGTCCGGACTTGCTCTTCCAGAGGGCGTTTCGGGTTACCTCGAAACTGAAACTAAAACTCTTGATGTGAAACTGAAACTTACGCCCATTATTGCACTCTTCTAATCTTTTGCTTCTAGCTTCATGTACCTGTGTTAGTTCTGTGTTGTGATTTATGTGTAATTCAGTCAATATAATGCTTTTACCTATTTGAAGCATGATTCAGCGTGTCTTATTCCGTCGTGCGTGATTCAATCTAATGGATTAACAAAGTTTATTGCAGATTCGGCGCAAGCTCTCCCCGGGTCGACAGAAAAGGTAGGATCTTTTTGATGTTCAATTTGATTTGAATAAATTCTTACCAATTCTGAATAAAAATAAGCTTAATTTCTTGACACGGGATATGATAATACTTTTTCGCCTCTTTATCATATTCAGCTGAAAAATGACAAATATGCACTTATATTTTGCTTCCATTGACCTCTAAGACTTGCACCCGGTCTCTCCATACGCCTGTCACTACACCACTGCACGCAGAAGACACTTCCATATTTTATAAAGTCGGACTCAGGATCATATTTTAAAATGCAGTGAAAAAAATAAATAAACCTTAAGTGGGAAAAATAATGGCAAATTACTTTTCTTACAGGAATATAGTACATTCAATCAAATGGGTCCTTATTAATAACCAGCGGGAGTGGCCTCCCGGAACTTTCTCGCATACGATCAGTAATGTGGGGTGGGTAAACAGCCAGTGAGTAGGTAAATATTTTTGGAGAAAAAAATTATGAATAGTGATTTACAATGAAACATATAAAATTTATGAATTCCCCAAAACTTAATATTTCGGAAAAAAATATTGCGTATGTTAACAATTTTTACACGCGCTGAGGTACCACAACTTTAGTTAACGTTTTTGAGTACGAAATCTTACTCTAGATATCACACAAGATTTCACCATACCTCTGGTTAATCACAGGCGTCCATCTGGAGAATGTCAGAACGAAGTTTCGTTTTAGGGGGTTGTCATAATTTCCGAAGTGCGTGTTTGCCGCTCGCTGCAATTTCCTTCGTAGACAGCTAAGGTCAAAAGCCAACTATACTAACTTAGTGAAATAGGCGAAACGCTCGCCAACACACAGTCGCAATGTGCATTTTGAACCAAATATGTAATTTGAACACCTTTTTTTTAATGGATTGAAACGAAAAGGTAAGACTTAAGAACAATGTGCGGTTTCTCGCCAAACAGGGAAATTGCGCCAATCATCCAAAAAGTCGCCAAATATCCGCCATCTTGAATGGTGTCAAGATGGCGGCGATTCTACTGACAGCCGTAACAAAAAAATGTAAATAGTAAATAAAATTGGAAATAGCACAGAAAATTGCAAATACTGCATAAAATTGTATGAAATTTAACATGAATTTTCTGACATTCTGGCACAAATTAGAAATTCTGGCAAAGTTTTAGGGTTGCCAACAAAATGAAGAAGGTTACCACATTTGGCGATAAATTAATTTGGCGCGGGAAAAGAATTCAACTTGGCGGACCGCACACTGTTCTTAAGTTGAGCCAACGAAAATTGGACACAAATCTACAATTAAGGTTAGAAGGTCACATAGCAAATTTCAAATATCTAAGTCATATATCTAAGTTCATATATCTTAAAGAGTTATTGTGTTCACAAGTTTGCGATTATACAGACTGACAGACAGTCAACACTTTGACGGATTTGGCCCAAAATTTTATACGGACCTACATTCATGATCATAAAACTGTGTACCAAATTTTATCCATCTAACCATTCTAAGTTTTTGAGTTTTAGTGTCCACATGAACGTGGGCAGACAGACTTCCCGTAGACGGATTTTGTCCAAAATTTGATAGAAACCTATAAATTATGGGATTTATTTCTCTTAAAAGCTTCTAAAATATATATAATGTATTCGTTGTTGTAGTCGTTAAATAAAAAACAAGCCGAGTTATTCTAATTTTCATTTTATTATGGGAGAGTGACGAAATGTACGTACATCATGCTTTAAGTTTTCATGCCAAAAGTGAACAGAAGATCCCTGCTTTTTCTCAGGTAGGGATTTAACAGATAGACATGTGATCAAAGTGAAGGGAATAACAGCTATTTTAAGTAAATTACGTAAGTGTTTTAGGGAAAATGCATGGCTGCAATAAGTCGCTGATTTCGCGAGTTGTGTGCGCGTGGAAACGATTAAAATATTCTTTTGGTAATAAATATGCCAAAATGAGAGATTTAATATACCTCCAGCGCGGGAAAAGAACGAAACTGGAGTTTTAGAAAAGTGATTTTGGAATACATTAAGATTTTAAAATATATAATATTAGAATTTGAAATAAAATTAAGTGAGATTATTACAATTTTCCCCCCTTCCGCAAGACGCGTGTGTGCACCAGGGCCCTTGACACACAACCGTATCTTACAGGGTTGCCCAAAAGAAATTAAAATTTAAATAGAATTCTTATAAAATTTTTCCCTTCACTTCATCATAAACATGAAAATAATTTCAAATGCATTAAATTAAGACATTAATATGAATAAATTTAAACTCTTATACTTCCTGTAAAAATTCTTGAAGATTCTTGGTACCTGTAAAAACTCTAAATATAAACAATAAAAAACATTGATATATAATTCTAAAATATAAATTGTTTCAATTTTTTTTTCTTTTCTTTTTAAGAAATCAGGAAATTTAAATGTTATAAACGTCGTGATGGTAGTATGGCAATTAAAAGTTATGACTATGAAAAATTATGAATTAAAATTTATGTGCATCATAAAATTTAGAGTATTTTAAACTAAGTTTAGTTTAAAAACATTTAAGGTCATTTTTTTAAGTGTGTGAATATTTCTTATTCTTAATAAAACCTTTTATACCTCCACATTTATTATAGCATTGATATCAGAAAAATAAATTTCAAAACCAAAACAAGAACAATTTAACTTTTTAAATTAATGTCAAAAATTATTATATCAAATGAAACATATGATTAAAAACATAATAAAACCAAACTTTTAAAATTAATATTTCTTTGTAAAATATTTTATATATTCAACATGTATACCTTAAATTTCAAAATTCGATATGGACACTGCAAAATTAGTTTCAAATCACAAACACTTTAAATTTTTTCAAATGCAATTTCATATCAATTTATGATCAATCACAAAATATAAATCAATACATAACAACACCAAATAATTTTTTTTAAATATAAACTTAAAATCAATTAATAATCAAAAGTGACGAATTAAACAATTATCGATAAAAGTTATATTTTTTGGTGCACCACGTCGAGGAATTTTAGAATAGATTTGTAGATTTTATTTGAATCAGCTGCAGTTTTATGAAACCGATAACACAGGGAAACTGAAATTATGCAAATCTTGGCGAAATTAGTACATTATGTTTTATCACTTATTGCGCAAAATTTTTTCCATATGAAGAAAATGCACTTGCACACAAAACTTTCCTTGATATTTTGACATCAATGAATTACTTTTTTTTTTGAAGAAAACCGAAACAGGAGCGTAGAACGAAATGAAGATTTGAAGCACAATATAGATATTCCTTTAGAACCTTGAAAATTACATCACATTTTTTCTGAAGCAGATAATAAACACAATGGTGAGGACCATTTTTTCGCTGACACTTTTGAAAACCATTGTAGATGTGGAGTGAAATTGACGCTGCATCAGGAATTTCCTTGCTGGCAGCTGGATTTCAGGATAACAGGGACGAGACATCAGGAAAAGTACAGAATCTGGTGTTGATTTTTCAGGAGGCACTATTAGAAGTTCCGATAAATTTGCAGCTATTTTGGTCAGCCATTTTTTGTTATTCCCCGTCACTCTCCATTACGTTGTTTCGTTTTTAATTCTTACATTTTTAAATTTTTTTCTTAAGAATTTTTTCTCTGTGCAGACCATCCTGCCGACTCTTAAAATGTATTCGTAATTGTAGTCGTTAAATGATTCAACAGGCCGAGTTAAATTCTAATTTTCATTTTATTATCGGAGAGTGACGGAATGTACGTACATCTTAGTACAAGGTTTCAAGCCAAAAGTGAACAGAAGATCCCTGCTTTTTCTCAGGTAGGGATTTAACAGATAGACATGTGATCAAAGTGAAGGGAATAACAGCTATTTTAAGTAAATTACGTAAGTGTTTTAGGGAAAATGCATGGCTGCAATAAGTCGCTGATTTCGCGAGTTGTGTGCGCGTGGAAACGATTGAAATATTCTTTTGGTAATAAATATGCCAAAATGAGAGATTTAATATACCTCCAGCGCGGGAAAAGAACGAAACTGGAGTTTTAGAAAAGTGATTTTGGAATACATTAAGATTTTAAGATATATAATATTAGAATTTTAAATAAAATTAAGTGAGATTATTACATACATATATATATAATATAAATCCAAATATAACTTGTATATAATCATACAGAAATAAAGTAAACAAAACATATCAAGAATCAAATCCTATACTAAAAAATCATTATCTGAACAATACATCAATTTTAAATAAAATCTAAAAAATAGAAAATACTAAAGATTCCACGAACAAAAAATCAAGTTTAAGCATTTATATGTCAACAAGTAAAAAAACTGTTGTTATTAAAAGTATTGAAATAGGCAGACCAAGTAAATGTAGTTTTCAACAATTAAAATAGCAGCTTGACTGTGGACAAGCTTTAGCCAGGTTATATATATATATATATATATATATATTTCATATGCACATGGCTTTTTGTTTTTACAGTGTTTCCAAAAGGTCACTTACAACTTTAAGGGTAGTCCGGGCATATAGAAACAAGTCATTTTTCAATACAAAATTGAGCCACAAATACAAAGTACGATCACTACAAAGGGCTTTTTGTCAGTGTATTAAGTAAAAGAAAAGGATATACCAATTAAAGTGTGGAATACAGGTTTATTGGAATATAAAATTACGACAACATAAAAACACAGTTGCATGAATAAAATACCACATGCAAACAGTGTATAACTTTCGACACCCAGTCCTTGAAGCAAGTTCTCCAAATATTTGGTGTTGATACTACAGCCTCTTTGCCATTGTACCCGTTATGGTATAAACGACTTGCAATGTTGTTATTCACGCGTGTTGCTGTACTATTGTGAGCCTTTATTTCATGAAACTTGCTTTCTACTTTTTATCTGGTGTATCCTTTTCTTTTACTTAATTCACTGACCAAGGGTCCCTTGTATCAGTTGCCCTTTGCATTAACGACCCCATGTTCTATTGTGAAAAAGACTTGTTTCTGTGGGTCTCGCCTACCCTTAAAGTTTGTAAATGACCTTTGGGATACCCAGTATATATCAGCAAATCTTACATTGAAATATTTTCAGAAAATTTTTAATCACATGGTGAGTGAGAAAACATATTTTTTAATTTGTCTTCAATGAAAATCTTTTACTACATATTTCACACTCGAGTCTACCTTTTTAAGAGATAGTAAATGACTTTTAAAAGTACTGTTTAGGAAAAATCTTCTGACACATATTTCATAAAATCAAGTTTTTCTTTTGAATGAGTCAACAGATGAGATTTTAACTGAATATTTTGATAAAAGCCTTTACGGTATATTTTACATACATAAGGCTTTTCCTGTGAATGAATAAGAAAATGTTGTTTGAAAGATATGTTTGAGACGTATGCTTGCTATAAAGCCGCTTTGTCTCCAATTGAAGAAAAAAATTTGAGAACTAAGTCTCGAATTGAGGACTACACATGAGAGTCGCCATCACTGCCCACTCTCCACGTATTGATTTGAAACAAATGTCCATGGGAAATTTAGCTACATCGGCTGTCTTCCCCTACTTCCCCAAAGTCACAGTTAACAAATGTCACTCAGTAAAGACTCGAAGTGTATAAAAGTCAGTTAATAGGTGCTGAAGTACTTTAGTGCTTGAAGAAAGGCTCGTAATTTCTGTTGATTCCCAGTAATTCTTTGAAGCATTCTAGGAAGGAGGTGTTTGAGTATCAATTTGAAGTTTTTCCCAGAGTTTTATTCTGTGAGCTCTGTATTGAGTGCAGTTCAGAAGGATGTGTTCGATATCATTTTCTTGATTACATTTATGGCATGTAGGGTTATCGTAGAGATCAAATTTGTGTAAGAGGGATGGAGTAATAATCATACGGGTGAGAATGCGTGAAATAGTGATTTCTTCTCTTCTGTGTTTCAACCATGGAGAAAGAGAAACAACAGAAGGTATATCTCCCAGAGAATCGTAATATTTGCTATTTCTGAACGTTTCAGTCGGCTTTTGAATGGAGATTTTTTGTAGGTGTGAGATGATATCTTCCGCTGAGATACAATTTAAGTAGGGAGTAGAATTTGTTGCTGTTCTTGCGAGAAAGTCCGCCTTTTCATTCCAAGATATGTTTGAGAGACCTGCGGTCCAAATGAGCTTGATTTTTTTATTCGACTTTTCTCTTATCATTTTTTTGTGGTGTAAGCGGTGAATTATCTTCGGTGATCTGATGGAAATGCTTTTTAAGGCTTGCAAGACCGATAAACTGTCGGTTAAGATCATGAGGTTTTTCTCTGGGTTTGAAAGGTCATCAATTGCTTGGCAGATAGCAAGAGCTTCGACCGTGAAGATAGAATTAATAGGGTGTTTGCGAAAAACGAAAGAATGCTGGTTAGAAATGCAAGCAATTGATGTAAGAGTCAGTGACTTGGAAGCATCTGTGGCTATGATAAAAGAATCTTCGGAATTATTGCTGATGAAATCATTGAAAAGCTCTTCGATTATTGCTGTGGGTTGGGCTTTGTTTTGAAAATCCGAATCCGAAGTGTGAATTTTACAGATTTCACACTGAAAAACCGGAGCCTTAGGAAAAGTGATGATTTGGTTAGGAGAGACGTTCAAACCTGTTAATTGAACCAATAACCCAGATAGCAATTTTAGTTTACAGCAATCTTGCTCTGCATATCTGCAAGCTTGCAGAAAGTTTGACACGGCAAGAGTGCAAGCTTGAAACAAGTTATTGCAAACGAGTTGGTCACCACGCGTCGAACTTGCAACAAGCTTGTTGCGTCAAACACATTGCAAACTATAGCAAAAACAGAGTACGCAGACGAACCTCAGATTTAAACCCCCGACAACCCTCTTCCTAAACCTGTCGCCTTAGCCACTAAGCCAGCTGGATCTCGATTGCGGAAGACAGATTACACTAATAGATCGTGCCTCTACACGTTTTATTTTAAACTGTCTTCTTGATCTCATTGATTTTTTAAATGTTGAGTTGAGAATATGATTTGAAGTCAAAGGGAGAGCGATTTTCGCTAATAACTGCGTTTTGCTAGTAGAATAAATTATGAAATTAGGGTTCAAAAGTAATTACTTTTAAAAATATGGGACAAAATGTAAGTTATTATTTTTCAACAAACATTGACTGTCTTTTAGGTTTAATTTTGTTCATGAACGTTAAATTTTCAACATTAAGAAAAAGGCAATATATAGTTTTCTTTAAAGTGCGAGTTCTATATTTAGTAAAAAGATGGAAAATTTTTCAATTTTTTTAAAAAAAGACCTAGTTATTTTTTTTACAAATTATCATTGATTTATTAAATTAATAAGAAGAAGGACGATCTAAGAGATGCTATTAAAAATCTGATGTTTTTTAAAACAGAGACAAAGATCAAAACCAGATATATACAACTGTATCCAGGTCGTGGTGTGTAAGTGTGCTGTATCATTTTTGCAGCAAACTTGTTTTGCAATTGTTGTGTGAAGTTTTTCATAACAACTTCACAGCAAACTTGTTTTGCAAGTGGGTTCGTCGATTATGTTTTGTTACTTTGCAGGAAGTTTGCTGCAACGTTGCCACATCAAGTTTGTCATGGCAAGCTAATATCAAGAAAAATTGCTGCAAGTGTGCATGCTATCTGGGAAGGATTCTTCGTCTTTTTTAGTTAAATGAATACTAAGATTCTGATTATGAGAATGAATAGGAGAGTAGTAATCGTTTGATATTTGTTTGATGCTGAATTGAAGAGCGAGTCTTTTCATTTTTTCTGCAAGAATTTCTTGGCCAGCTATTTTCAAAAGCACAGTATTCGGTGTCCAGTTAAGGAGACCAAGGGCAATTCTAAGGGCGATGGTTTGGATGGTACTGCAGGCATTAAGTTGGGTCATAGAGAAATAGCGAATTTGTTGGTAATAGAGCAGCTTAATAGAAGAGGCTGCAAATGCTATTGTTGGTGATGTTAATAAGATCTTTAGTTCTAGGTCCATACGTTTTGTACGCTATAGATTTCAGGGCGTTGATTTTGAGAAGAGCTTTAGCATGCAGGTTTTTCAAAATGATTCCATTTTGATTTGTTTTCGAGAAATAAATTCCCATGTATTTGATAGATTCCTTCCAAGGAAGAGGGAATAATGCTTATGTTACTCTGGGCTGGACGTAAAATTTTCTTTTTGAAAGTTCGGCGATAAAACATTTGTCTGGGCTTATTATTAGTTTCCAATAGCAGCACCATTTGTGGATATTAACCAAAGAATTTTGGAGCTTTCTTATGGCGTAATCTAAAGAGTTGCGGATGCAGAAGATGAAAATGTCGTCAGCGAAGATGGAGTACTCACATATTGAGCTTCTATTAAGACCGTGTGAATTTTATACACTGCTAATTGATTGTCTCTGAGAAGCAGAAAACCATTAAGATGAGGAGGGATTTTCTTATTGATTGTGAAGTGCCGAATAATGCGATTCCCAATAATTTTCTCAAAGATCTTCGAGAAGACGGAAGTGAGGGCAATGGGTCTGTACGAGTTTAGCTTATTTTTATCTTTATTTGGCTTGGGAATCAGAACAATGAGAGACGTATGAAGAGTCAAATGCTTTGTTTACATCCACTTCGAAACGGTTTCAGCAAATCGGATCTGCAACGTGAACGAATCACGAAGATTCGATGTGTGGACTCATTACATTGAGGTCGCGGTTCCGCACACGTCCTAAATTCTGGTAAACGATCTTATAATCAGAAAGCCTAAATCTACCGACAGTGCGTAAATCTATTAGAAGATGTTGATACGGATTCTCTGGATGGATCCATTACTTTTGAAGAAACCCTGTCCCTGCTCCTGTGGAAGAAGCGATTCCACATCGCGGATCCGTGCTTTGAAAGAGAAGGTGCCCCGTACCAGGGTTGTCATATTGGTCCACCATCTGTATATAGGCCTTATTTTCAACGTTTCATTTGGTCTGAAATTCAATGTCTGGTCTTTTTTTGCTTTATTCCGTACATGACGATGACATTTGGAACTATTTTTTATAGTTCTATATATTTTTTTATATTGTACTTTTCAAATGGCTCACAGTTTGAGTTGTCAAACGAAAGTAGTTCCTGAATAGATCAAGGTTTCTGCCCCCTTTCTTCAAACTGTAATTGTCAGAATGTTTCTAAGGGAGCTATGTTTGCGTTTCTACGCAGATATAAACAACCACTTAGGGATGACGGCACTTGTTGGTTTCAATCCCCCTTTTTTAGTTTTTTCCTGAATATCTCGGAAAAATATTCAGTTTTCAAATTACAATTGATTTAACAAATTTAAGAGCGTTAAATTCCCTACAAATACATACTTTTATTTTTCTTCCAGCTTTAATAGTTGCCCAGATAATGGATCTCAAAGGTTGCCGCCATCTTTGATTTCATCCCCCTTTTTTAGTCTCTCTTAAATATCTCGAAATCTATTCAATTTTCAAATTACATGCAATCAGCAAATTAAAGAGCGTAAAATTCCCTACAAACACATGATTTTATTTTTGTTTTAGCTTTAATAGTTTCCGAGATAATGGATTTCAAAATTTGCTGTCATCTTGGATTTTATCCCATTTTAGTTTTTTTTTAATATCTAGAAAACTACTTGATTTCCAAATTACATTAAATGCAACAAATTAATGATAGTAAAATTCCCAACCAATGCATGCTTTTATTTATTTTCTGGCTTTAATGGTTTCTGAGATATTTAAGAAAAACTAAAAAAAGGGGGGATAAAACCCAAGATGGTTGCAAATTTTGAAATCCATTATCACGGAAACTAAGAAAGCTAAAAAAAAAGCATGCGTTTTTAGGTAATTTTAAGCTCTTTAATTTGCTGATTACAGGTTATATGAAAATTGAATAGATTTCGAGATATTCAAGACGAACTAAACAAGCGGGAGTGGTCTCCCCTAAACTTTCTCGTATACTCCTCGAAAAAGGTGCTGTTCCCCCCCCCCCCGCGAGGATAAAAAAATTCGAACCTATTGTAACCCAGGATCCAATGATTATCAGAAAATATTTAG
>BGPR01050022.1:0-11162 GCA_013235015.1 Araneus ventricosus
TTTGCATTGTCTATAGCTAATACGACACATTGACAAAATGTACTTTACGGTCCGTAGTACAAAATTGGTTTGAATACTATATTATATTAAAGTCGTCATTTTTATAAATAAATCTATATTTAATATTAAAACAGCTTTAAAATTATAATGACCTAATTAACTCTTTAAACCCGAGGCGACTTTTTCCTTCTAGCTCCTTTAAATGAATTGGTCTCTCCCAACCTGGGTGGTCATTTACCACCCAAAACCTTTCTATAACCTTGCCTTAAAGCGCACGGAAATGGGCTACTGTTTGTAAGGATAATTCGACTCCCCTACGGCTCTTATCTTCTAAGCGATCTCAGAACCTCACCTCTCTCAAAAGAAGTCAACCGCCTCAAACCGGCATTTTTCGCTGTTAAGGGGAAATTTTTAGACCGCCCGAGACCGCCTCGCTCGGTATGAGAGGGTTAATGAAACTATTACGTTATATAATTTCTTTCTCGGCAACTAAAAATATGCGCATTGAAAAGTATTTTCAGTGATGCTGCGATGCATGAAATTTACAAATGCTTCGCAACAGTAAAAAATTGGATAAAAACACCATAGAAATTTAATATAAAATAGGGTGTCCGAGAATTTTTTTTGACACATTTCAAAAACTAATTGATAAAAAAACTAATAATGCTGCAACTAATGTTTTCTTTTTAAATGAGAGCGCATTTTAAAAAGTTTTTTTTCAGACAGGTGGCGTATCATTACGATGTTCAAAATTTGTTACAGCGAGATATTTCTATCCGTAATGGTTACCGATCAGCAGAAGCCAATGCGCGTTTCTGATTTCCATTTATAGTTTTTCTTGAATATCTCGAAAACTCTTCAGATTTTGTTCCACAATTATTAAATAATTTAAGCGGCGTAAAATTCCCTACAGATACGTGCTTTTATTTCTCTTTTAGCTTTAAAATTTTCGTTAATAATGACTCTCAAAAATTGGAAATTTCCAGTAATTTACTACCATCTTAATAGAACGTTACCTATCTGAAAAAGAAACTTTTTAAAATACGCTATCATTTTTTAAAAATCGTAGTTGTAACATTATTAATTTTTTATTAATCTTTCAAATGTATCCAACAATTCTCGACACCCTATATATTAATTAAATACAATTTATTATATTTATATATTATTTATTCATCTTAATTGTCTCTTCCACCATCTCATTGTTTTTATTTCGTCACTTACCTCCAACTCATTTAATAACCTCATTCAATGCACTTGAATGCTCCATAACCTCCCAAAATAATCTTCTTTTTGAGAGAAGAAAATTAAGACATTCTTTTGGCTTCCCAAATTGTTCTTTCCTTATTTGATCTTCTATAAATTAATGAAAATATGTAAAAATTATGGTTATTTAATAACAATTAAAATTTTACGAAAAATTAAGAGAATTAAACTACATTTAGGCAAAAATAAGATTTGTTATTTTTATATTACTACATACGTGTCTACTAAAGCTCATGTCGGAGAAACTTTCTTTTAGCTAAATGGATAAATGTCCTATAATTTAAACACAGCTAACTCTTCTGAGAATATATGGTGAACGAACTAATATTTATCAATGTTTCAATAAAAGACACAGCTTGCTCTAGAAAATTTTATATAAAATGCTAAACATTTATTTATCGAGCATCGAATTTATCTAAAACATCAAATCAAATTAATCAATTTATCATTTATTTTTAAAATAAGCCTGAGAAAACATACAGGGGAATAATATTTGTCAGGATAAAAAGTAGATTTTATTTTAAAAAAGCTATTTCTTTTTTTAACCCAAAAACATTGTTTCCAACTGAGTAGTGACGAATGCGGAATCCTGATGATTCTGAAGCACATTGACTCTCTCTTCGCAAAGAGATTACGTGACTCGGGGCTGAACTGAGCAAATAATCTCTGCAATTCAACTTCCGCAAATGTTTTTCTCTCTACTTCGCATTTATTTTACTTTTATTTCAAATCTATGGTGTTAGCCGCGAAAAAAGATCTTTTTCGAACCATTTTAATTGTCCCTTCAACTAGCTGATTGTTTTTATTCCTCAGGTGATTTTTACCTCCATCTCATTTAATAGCCTCCTTCAATGCACTGAAATACTCTCGAATCCAAAAGAATAATCTTCTTTGTGAGAGAAGAAAATGAAGACATTCTTTTGGCTTCTCAAATTGTTCTTTCCTTATTTCATCATTTAAGCAATTCCCCTCCTTTTCTATAAAATGAATTGTTTGTTCGTATCTAAAAATTTTAGTTTTTACAACCTTTCCTTTTTTCTACTCTTATCGGCTTGACTTCAGTTCATTTCCAATTGCAAGAGACGTTTTTAATTTTCTTTTCCGTTCCAATCGTAATCATGGCGAAAATATCTTTCGCTTTCATTACCAGGTGTTAGAGAGCATTTCGGTTTTCATTGAGGTAACCCGCGATAGATTTCACTTCGTAATTATTTTTTTCTCCTTCATGCAAGAGGAAATGAAATTTTGTATCATTAAAATACGTTATTTTGGATAATTGCGGTTTTGATGTCACGTAGATTGAGTCTATTTAAAGTAGAAAAATAGTTGGATTTTTAAAAAAAGTTACAACTCTCGTTTCCTCATTAAAAATATTAATATGATTTCCTTTGTGTTCTGTTTGTAGCCCTACTTTTCATTGCAAAATATTATTCTCTATAAGTAAGCCATTTTAATTAATATATATTTAAAATTATATCTTTTGTTACTTAAACAAGAAAATAGATCAGAAAACATTTTTAATGTTTAGAATATTTGGAATTAATTGAAGACTATTTTCTCAATTGCCCCCTTTGTCCGAACACATATGGTATACATGTAAAAAACATTGAAGATTAAGGGACAAAATAAATATTTTAGTAATCAAGTAACCTTGTTTTCACAGAGTGACAATTATTGAGCTATATGAAATAAAAAAAAAATAAAATTTTCAAAAACTATCGAGTTCAAAAATTTTATTCAAATTTATAAGTAACTACAGATATTCGGATTTAGTTTATGGCATGTTCGATATGCTTGACACCATTGGCTATGACGTGGCGCAGACGAAGAGCTAAACTCTCCAAAAATCGCTGAAGTGTCGATACATCGTCGAACATTCTATCGAACTTTTCAATCACATTTTTGATTGTTATAACACTCGGACCGGTTGTCTTCAGCTTGTACTCGGTTGCAAATTTCCTTTGAGCCGCAATCGGGATGTTATTGCTGGAACAGTAGGCCTTGCCGATCGATATACGCTCCGAAACCCTGTATTTTGACATTTTCAACGAAAAATGGACATCAATAATAAGAATGCGCAAGCTAAAAAAAACCCAACATGCCCTGTATTCAACCGCCAAGTTTTAACTGAACTTCGCCAACGGTTCAAAAGTTATCAAGGTTTCTTTAACATATAGCTCAATAATTGTCACCCTTATCTGGCATTAACAATTGAATAATAAGTGAAAGTTAACACACATTTGGATTCGATTATCAAGAAATTTCGAATACAAAAACAAAAAATCCATTTTGCATAAAATAGGCACTTTTTGGCAGTTTTCATAAAAAGGGACGAAAATTCCTCTCACTCTAGCTTATTTATCACTTCTCTGCATGTGTCCAATCTGTATTTGTCCTCGAATCTGATGGCATCACATGCGCTTCTGTCGTACTAAGTTCGCCGATGTTACTCGAGCTCAAAAAATGCTTAGATTGGAAGGCCGAAGTCAAACTGAACAAATCTTACTAGTCTTATTGGTATTCGAGGGATGCTCCTAATTGGTTAGAGGGAGGGACAATCAAAAATTCACTGCAAGAAATAACTCACTGACGTACTCTGTACGCCAGCCCCTCTCACTAAGGGCAAAGAAAAGATCCAAGAAACCGTTAGAAATGCATCAGTTTTTTGTTCCGTTATCCCGAATATACATAACTGTTGAATTTGTTCTTCAGCCTTATTTTAAAATCTTAACCTACTTCCATAACATATCTGCAATCAAGCATCATAGAAAGAATCGGCATTCTTCTAAGTTAATGAAACGTATCAAATGCCTATCACATAAGTAGCTCCGAAATCGGTATCTCAACTACCACTCCGAGTCTTCAGCTAATTATCGGCTTCTTCCGTGTGGGCGTGACCTGCCTTTCAAATTCTCGGACAACCGATTAACGGAAGAATAAAAAGGGACGTGTCACACATTTGCTTTTGATTATACAGAAATTTTGAATAAAAAAAGAAAAATATATATTCTGCGTAAAATACGCGGTTTTTGGAAGTTTTCATTGAAAAAAACGAAACATCCACTCACTCTAGCTAACTTATCAGTTTTTCTGCATGTGTCCATCCTGTCTTTGTCCTCGAATCTGATGGCAGCGCACAAGTTTCTGGCGTACTAAGCTCGCCGACGTGACGCGAGCACAAACAAAGCTTAGATTGGAAGACAGAAGTCAGACTAACAAATCTTACTAGTCGTATTGCATTCGAGGTATGCATCTAATTGGTTAGAGGGAGGGACAATCAAAAATTCACAGCAAGAAATATCTCACTGGCATCATGGGTCGATCGATTGAGGCCTCTTCACAAAATTCTACTTCATGAAAACGGCCCCTTCACAAAACTCAAATTCACGTAAAATATAGAAATATGACTGCTAAAATATCAAGTTTTACATGATAAAAAAATTTCAGAAAAATATTTTTATTTTTCACAAAAATGGGCCCTTAAACTAAAACCTGGATCGACCCCTGGACGTCTAATTGTAGATTTGACTCTAATTTTCATTTAAAGCGGTTTAGTAAAAAAGGCGTTGAAATTTACCTATTTGGTTTTTCTCCATTCTACGAAAACACACAAAAAAAACTGCTAACGCTGGAGCGAGTGTTTCCCCACCTTAAGGAATACCGCACGTTTTCAGGCGCGGGGTGTATTTTACCCTCTACACGTGTTAAACGTATGCAGAAAGGTTTGGGGAGGCCACTCCGGCTGGTTTACACAGTTTCTTACATATATTCTTTAAGGTTATGAAAAAGATTTTGCATACTTCATAATGCCTAGTATAGTTTTATTTTTGTACAGAAGAAATCCTTGAAAAGCAGAAAAAAAAATCAATTTGTAAAATTATCCATTTTTCAAAACGAAGACGTTAACAGTGTCTTCACCAGTGCTTACAGCATTGGTAGTAGGTTTGAATTTCACAATTCTATTTGAACTCATTGTCGAAACAATGTTTTGTGGTGGTGACTTTTAACATAGGATTTCAATACTGGAAGTTTTTAATAGCTTCTATTTAAATTGCTACCATTCACCATTTTATTGAGCTACTAATATTCATTCAATGCTTAACTGTATTAACCTAAAAAGTTCCGTTATTCAAGCTTCATGAAGTTGATGAGTTGATTAGCCATTTTTCAGAACGAAGACGTTAACAGTCTGTTCACTAGTGCTTACAGCATTGGTAGTAGGTTTGAATTTCACAATTCTATTTGAACTCATTGTCGAAACAATGTTTTGTGGTGGTGACTTTTAACATAGGATTTCAATACTGGAAGTTTTTAATAGCTTCTATTTAAATTGCTACCATTCACCATTTTATTGAGCTACTAATATTCATTCAATGCTTAACTGTATTAACCTAAAAAGTTCCGTTATTCAAGCTTCATGAAGTTGATGAGTTGATTAGCCATTTTTCAGAACGAAGACGTTAACAGTCTGTTCACTAGTGCTTACAGCATTGGTAGTAGGCTTGTATTTTACAAGATTGCTTTTTGTAAGCATAACGAAACCATGACTCGTAAAAAATAAATGTATGCTCAATATTTATTTTCAAACAGATTGAAATAATTTGAAGACAGGCCGTTCACCAAATATAGTTTTGGAAGTTGACAGCACTATTTTCAGTTGCTGGAGAAAAACACTATTTCATCTACAATTAATCACAAACAAATGATTGTATGAAAAGCTTAATTACGAATATACATAAATATAAAAAGAGTTGAGGGTTAAACCAGATAAGGCATGAAAAAAATTCTAATAAATATTTACAGTATTTTACAAAAGTCGAGATAACATTTCCAAACAAAAGGTGAAGAATTTTATTAACCTTAAAAATTTATTAAAATCTAAAGCATTATCAGAAGATATTTTAAACAGTGCAATATCGAGTTCCAAACTCCTAAAAGATTCTCAAATCTAAGGTTAATGACGTATGTTCTTTGGAGATGATTACGAGGGATTACAGAGCTGCAGAAAAACGTCTTCCGTTTCCACTAATTGTTTTCCAATACTTCGATAATGGCTTTTATTATAAAGTTTCACAAATATTTCAACCGCAATTTGTCGGTGAAATTCATAACCGTAGTTAGTGTATCCGGATAGGAAGAGGTCCAGGATTAATTTACTGAGAAAATGACTCCTGCAAATATTGTTGGGGAACCAGTTTTAAACCAGTGGTGGTTTTAGTTTTATAGAAAATAAACTGAAAGAAGATTTATAACTTTTTCAAACTAAACTCCCTTACTGGAAAATCTAGTGAGAAGAAGAGCGTAATTTATTACAGCGTAATCCATCTTAGAAATTAAATTTCTCTGTTTTTTCGGAAAGTCTTGGTAGACCAGGAAGAAATTCCGACCTGCCGAAGCATGCTGAAGAAAACAAAAAAAAATCTAACTAGCAGAAAAATGCTCTATAAAGACTTAATTATGACCATCAAAACTCTCTATCATGAATCAAGAATACGAGAACGCGTTCACTAAAAATTTAAAAAGTGCCACTCTGGAAGTCGCAAGTATACAGAGCCAACAACCTACATTCACCATCTGACAGGAAAAACCTAAAGACCTATTTTTTTTAAAAAAAACTGCAACTCACTAGTCCACAATTTTCTGTACTATATTACGCGTGGTCTTCTAATCGTGTCCTTCAACACAGAATATGTTACATAAGATGTGGATCACCATAGCAAAATTTTTACAATATTATATTCATGTATCCAAGCACTATTTTAGATACAAAAAACTATGATTTGACTATTATCTAAACATAGTTTCCGAAATTTAACTCCATTAACTACTTGATATTTATATTAACACAATATAGGTCACAATTTCCAAACAATTGAAAGACAGCATAGCACACAATATGTTGAACGTTACATGTTTGTTGTTAAAAACAAAAATAGCTTCCTAGAAATTAATAAGAGGATCCCAATTTAAATGATTCTAAATAGCAAAAATTAAACACACCAAGATTAAAATATCCTGACAAGACAAGTCGCAAAGGATGCCAGAAAATTCTAAATGTATTCATCGTTTTAAATTAAGTGTAAGGGTCAAACAACCAAAAACAATCCAATTGCGAAGTTCCAGAAATAGAATTCTCTGAATTCCAAATCTTCACATTTAGAAAAATTTTCCCCACATTGACAGTAAAGTCTTGGTAAACTGAAAGATTTGCATGGAATTCTCCATTCATTCATGAAAGATTTGAATGGAATTCCATGAAAGATTTTATGGAAGATCAGAAACATATTGTTGCGAACCAGTAATGTCGCTTCCTTGCAATGTTAGTCTTATGGTTGGAAAGAGATATTTACAGAAATTCTAATTATTTATAAGGGTTACCTACCCTGGCCTTGGCGACAAACTTGATGATTTTTGAGACAAAAGGAAGGTTCTCGATTATGCAAGAATTGAGATCCTATCTCTCATAGGAGACAAGATTAGGAATTCTCCCGATGGTTCCATGTGATGTCACGGTTTTTGAACGTCTTTGGAACGCCTTTATAATGAGAACGTCTTTGGAATCTCGTTGCAGTCTTGTTCGCATTGCGAGTTGGTCAGGTGTTTTTCGCAAAGTTCGTGCTGTTGCTGTTATTGTTAGTGATTTGCTGCCTGCATGTGTTGCTAATTTGCGCAAATGCTGTGTTTTTCCTGATACCTGCGCTGCGTGACTCCTGAATTTTCGGGAATAAAGCATCGCTCTCTATAATCCTACTTGTTGGACTGCTTTCAGCATACACACATCAGACAATTTTTGTAGCAATATATTTTCCGTCATATTTAATTCAAACGACTGATCTTCGCCACTACGAAACACCGAAATAAATATAAAAAAAGAGAATGTCTCTTTTTGTTTTATTAATAACTACCCGCCTTCGGCGATCAGCTTGTTCACCCGCAATATAATTTCAAATGAATCTCTTATGCATAATTTTATATTCCTGGTTCCCTTAACAAAGGAATTTTTAACCTCAAATCGCGATATACATTTAACCCGCGTTCTTTTCCTATCCGACTTTGCTTGCTATTTGCTCCTTATAAACGAAACAACTCTCTTATCGATATAAACTTTCACAGTACTGATGACCTGTAAAAAGTATTGATCTGCATTTTATATCAGCATTTAGTCGGTCATTTTGTGTAATACATACAGAAAGTAATTATATTTGAATAATTTTTTTGCAATGAATTTAAAATATCACATTTATCCTTATCAATAAAAAGTTTTATACTTAATTCAGAAAATCATTCCTGTTGCTCCAACCGCTACTTTCCTATTGACTACGAGGTGAGCTTTTTAAATCCTTTCCTTCTAACCGCAAATGACCAACAATGGCTGCCCTTTCCTTGTTGACAAATGACTGCTTAGCGGCGTCCTCCCTCGTTCCCCCTCCCTTCCTTTGGTCGAAAAGAGAAATGGTCTCCTTGAGCAACCTTGACAGCAGTTAATGACAATTTAAAACCCTGTAAAATTTAAAGTAATAATCGCCATCATTGGAAAGATAATTGTTTGCACTTAAAAGTGGTATAAAAATCAATGCGATAGTTCTTTCGAAAGTTATTGCCGAAAATATGGCCGAAAACGTTCAAAATTTGCTTAATTTTTAAATATTTAAAATTTGAATAAAAAATTGAAAACAAATGGCTCCTAGGTGCACATTTCCACTCTCCAAAGTATATCTGTACCAAATTTGGTAGCTCTAAGCTTAACGGTCTGTTCTATAGATCACCAACAGACAAACAGACAGAATTTCTCTTTAATTATTAGTAGAGACTAGCCGCCTTCGTCGACCAGCTTTTTCGTTGGGAATATGATTTCAATTGAATCTTGAATCATTTTATATTCATGGTTCTCTTAACGACGTTATTTTAAACTTAATTGAACCAGTTTTAGTCATTGTCTACACAGATGTACCAAATGGATTGAAATAACTGACCACGTCATGCAACCTCTCATTCCATATTGTCGGCACTATCTTCATTTTCTTATTCCTCGTGTAAAATATGCATTTGATTTCAACATTAAAATGACGCAGCAAATTTTATGGCCAACTGGCAGGTTAGCTGGATTAAAACATGCTGAGAAAAGAATGAAAACATAGAAACCATAAACAATCAGCTTAATGGATATACTTCTTAATGTAAGCAAAGTAATATCTCGGACAGAATGGTTTAACGATTTCGCAAAAATTTTGAATAAATATGAAAGCAAAATGTATTAGGATATTACAACAATGAAAGAGAAATATGCAATAAAATATTTGTTTGAATAATGAAAGGTTTGAGTTGTGTTACACCGATAAAAAGTATTGTTGTAAATTATGACAAGAAATATTTAAAAAAATTTATTAAAACAATAGACTGCAACTTAATTGATAGCATTGGAAGGGTAAATATTTGCACTTTCAGATGGTGTAAAAATGATTTTTTTTGCTTGATTTTTATTTAATTAAAATTTCAGAAAGGGACTCCGAGGTGCACATTCCAAGATCCAAAGTATATTTCTGCCAAATTTCGTTGCTCTAGGTCTGTCGGTCGGTCTGACCTATAGTAGCGATATACAGTTTTCTGCTTAATATCAATGTTTCTTTGTTTCAAATTGTTCTTACGACAGGCACAAATTGTTTCGTAAATAATTGGTTATCCGACACATCGCTGTCCCCAGTTCATTCGGATAATTGATGTTCTACTTTATTTACAAAACCCTAAATTTATTCTATAAATTCTGGGGATATCTTCAGCAAAAAAAGTATTGTCCTCATTGGAATTAACATAAAAAAATGACAAAAATAGGTTACATCATTCAACTGTAGCTTCTTCTACAATTTATAGTAAATTTTACAGAATATAATAAAGTCAAACAGATAATCACATTACAATATTTCATACTATAGCTTCGGATAGCTCTATAAACAGATTTTATATGATGTTTGTTACTTAAATTTAATGCATCCAATGTTCTAAAAATATTTAAATAACGTAGGAAATTATTTAATGAAATAGAAAAATTGTCTGAAAATAGTTATATTAATTTGGGTATCGTCTATTACTCCTAAAAGCGAAATTTATACAAACGTAAATAAAAACGATTAACCTGAAAAATTAATTTTGGGGAATAATTAGAAATCAAACTATAGCTAAGTTTATTTAATTTTCGTTTGTTTGTTGAGAATAAGAATTATTGAAAATAAAAATCTACTACAACAATCGTAAACTCGGATTGAGTTTCAGCTGAAACAAAACTTGTACAAAATAATCATTATTGAGATTCGTTTAGCGTCTTTTCCGCCATCTATAAAAGTACGAAATATATTAGTTCCATTTAAATCAGAAACAGGGCTCGTTTATCTCCTTTCTTCGGACTTCGAAGGCTATCTCTCAATTTTTAGATGTTTCTCAGACATTTTATATATATTTAATTTATTTAGGACTGGAATTCATTTTAGACATACATTCATGTAGGATTTTGACTCGTAACGTCTGCTTAAATGTGGACTATCGGCCGAAGGTTCACAAGCAGGTTCCCAGAAAAGTACTCGCGGTGCTTCCGGCTGGGGCGCACGCTCTTTCCGGTCTCCTAGGGCTGGTTAACAGAAGCTCTGAAGGATCAAGGATTTCAATTCCTCGATCGGCGCGGCACTCTGGTGACTGTTCACAAGGCTAAGGTATCAGGAAACTCCGGTTGTTGGTTGTCTACACACGTTGCAGGAAAATGTGTTGTTGTTTTTGATCGGGTACGAGGTTCCTTAAACGGTCGCTTGATCGTCGATATGCCCGTTAGTTCGTATGGAGGGTTGGAGGAAAAATACGAATTTTTCTTATTTATATTTATGTATCATTTATAAGTTCACATTTAATTT
>BGPR01050024.1:0-11161 GCA_013235015.1 Araneus ventricosus
CGGTTTTCTGCAAGAATGTGCACTCTACTGGCCACAGTTCATCTTGTTACCTAGCAAGTTGTTGGCATGTAAAGGCGCGTATACACTTTCCCAGCTATTCGCGAGTAGCTGGTTCGCAGGTTGCGATGGGGATTTTAGCGCCGGACGAACAGTGCAGTAAAGATTCCTTGCGATCTAAATCCTGTCGGTTTTTCTGTGAACACAAAGGGATTGGCAATCCGCTTTGGGACGTGTTCGCGTTCCCCGCGAACCTCCAACGAACCTGCAATTTCGAATCTGGAAACCAAGACATATGCCAAAGACCTTCCATTGGCGACTGACAAGCGATGATTGATGGTTCGAGGTGCGTTCGCTCCTTCTCCATGGTTCGCGGCTGGTTCGTAGAGAAAATAATTTCAACGGACGGTTAGCGAATCTTTTGTCTTGCAAATGCATACGCGTCTTAACAGGATAGAATTTCCTCCCTGCCCCCACATCGCTGATGCCTCCTAGCGATCAAAGCCGACAAGTTCAAATCTCATACTCTTGAAATGCCAGGGGAAAAACTATTCGAAGTGGTTGTTTGCTGATAACTTCCCGACTTTAATCCAAAAGAAATACTTGGAGAGTTGAAATTTTGAAATTTTAATATTAAATTTTGCAAACCCTTCAGGCTCCGCAAATCCAACAACAGCAATGAACATAAATATACTATAATGAGATGCATTTATTACGCGTGGACGGAACAGCTAATTGGTTAATACCCGCCCTTCTTTTCGACCACCCGTGAAGCAAGCATTTTTGACTTCCCACGTTAGCATTCAATCCAACCTCAGACATGTGGATCCCTAGATTAGACACAGAAGTAAAACTGTTTAAAGGGTGATTAGAAATCCTACAAATAAGCTACGCTAGGTGAAGTTTAGTTCAGTTACATTAACGTGCCGTTTTGAATCAACACGAGGCCTATTTTGGGACGGACCTCGCAATTTTGAACCACGGTCAGATGACAAGGACAGCAACTGAGCTGGCAGCCCCTCTCCAAACTTCCGCACCACACCAGCGGGAAGACGTTTCTCCCTTACGAATTATTTAATGTGCAACAGGCATCATACACGGCGGACCTTCAGTTGAATGGGGTTTCGAACCTGGAACCCTCCGATCCCAAAGCTGAGACCTTACCACTAAGACACCGCGGCAGGTGGGTGATGGACTATGATGGTTTAGTGGTATAACAGTTGCACCAACCCTTAAGCAAAGGGGGGGGGGTCTTGTACAACATACGTATTGTTACGAACATGAAAAGTCGCTTCTCAGCAATGTTAGTCTTATGGTTGGGAAGAGAGTTTTACAAGGTTAAGCATGAAGTGACGGGCAGCGGCCGTTCCGGGATCCCTGACCTTGGAGACCATTTTGGCGACTTGGCAACAAACTTGACGACCTTGGTGACAAATAGATGATTCCAGAAAATGCAACCCTTTTCTCGATATTTCTATTAGGAAAGGGAATACGCTTGAATATACGAGTAAACTCCTTGTGACGTCACGGCCTGTCGGAGAGAGTATATAAGGATCGCGCCTGGATCAGAGAGTGTGTTGTTGATCCATTGGGAACCACTTTAGAGTTTCGTCCGCAGTGCGAGCTAGGAAGCTGGTGAGCTGAGCGCTATTGAAAGTGCTGTTATTGTCGTTACTAGTTATTTGCTGACTGTTTGTGTTGCTAAATATCAAAGTACGAACTGTTATTACCTGTGAATTCTTGTCTGTTTACATGCTGATCTGTGCAAAAACTATTGTTTCCTGTACATGTGCTACGTGTTTTCCTGCATATTTGTAAATAAACCTTCATTCTCCATTACCCTGCGTGTTGACTGTTTACACCATACACCCACAGAAAGACTTTTGCAACAGTATGTTCTGCTAACCCGGGAGAACGCGCGCTACGAAGAATAACGCGGAGACGCACAAGAGGGTGTGCGTCACCCCAATTCGTTATTTCGCTATTTAAGCAAAACTAGCACCATTTTTACGTTATATCTGTTTCAAATGATTCATGAAAACAGTTCTAGTTATATAAGAACAAATTTTTAGACGAAAAATTTAATAAATAATACACTATATTATTTAGCGCATTGCGATTACATAATAAAAATATATTGCTTACATACATGTTTTTATCATTGTTTGCAGTAAAGAATCATCAATATAATAATCGTTATACAATTCGGATAGAAAAATACTACTTCTAATTTTCTTAGGTACACAGGAAACCATTTTTTTCTTCAGAAATCCAAATAAGAATTCGGCGTGATTGTATCTTTAGATCCAATAAATTCGCAATATACTTTTATTTTTCCGAATAGTTTCTACAATCCTAAACTTTTCCTCCAATAGTTTTTGTGAAAGAGGATAAGACTTTGACTGACTACAGTTTCATTACGTTCAGAATAATATAACTTTTGCATCAATATCTTGACATTTTCACCTACACTATTATCCAGTTTAAAAGTCTTGTACCCGCAAAAATCTCCATTTGAGAAATATAGAATGTTCTTCAATCCACTGGTTTTTCCTCTCTAAAACTTAAATAGCGAGACAACATTATTTTCCTGCCCCTAATAAGATCGCTCTATTGATCAAAGAAACCTGACGCGAGGTCGTGCAAGGGAGTGTTTCACACCTCTTATGGTGAATTCTAATAAAAAATAAAAGAATTTTTCTTAAAACACGTTCCGTCAGTTGAATGTGACTTTAAAGACAGATAGCAAGGATTTGGCTCATTTCAACTAAAGGGAAGTGGGTATTTTTCACATTTTACGTGGCGAGGGGTGTCGGACACCCCCTTGCGCGTCCTCTCGGATTAATTTCTTTACTTATCATGCATATACAGTCGATGCTCGTTATAACGACCACCCATTATAAAAATCAATCCATTATAACGACTAGTCATAAAATCCCCAACTGTGTTTACCTATGTACTCTATGTTATTTTACTTCCGATATAACGGCCGTCCAGTGTCGTCTAATCCCAATAAAAAGTCCAAATTCAGCGGACACTCTTCCCGGTATTTCTTCAAAATTCCTTTATTTTCTTCTTTAAAATCTATTTTGGAAATATATTTTTAATTGATAAAATTTTATTTTTAATACCAATGATAAAAAATAATTTAAAAAATTATTTAGTTGGAATCTCTTTAAAAATAGCCTATTTTTGAGGAACTGCTGAGCGTGTATGTGTACATTTTTTTATTATACCCACTATAGCGACCACTCGTTATAAGGGCCTTCTGCGGTGGGACGCAGAGGGTCGTTATAACGAGCGTCGACTGTATTAATCTGGTACAGTAAAACTTCTGTAAGTGGCCACTTCTGCTTTGCGGTCAACCTTTTTCAACGGCCACTCTTTTCAACGTCCACTCTTTTCAACGTCCACTTTTGTTTGGCACGGAATTTTTGGCCCACAGACATACTGTTAAGATAACCTCTAGGAACGGCCGTTCAAACCCCTCTGAGCTTCCAGAATGGTCGCCAGTTCAACTTCAGTGAAATGAATTCCTTTCTTCTCACTGAACTTTGACCTTTTACTAAGAGAAAGGGAAGAAAAGACAGAGAAAACAAAATTCACGCATTCAAAATCTACACCAGAAATCAGATCAAAATTAATCAATCCCTTTACAGTGAACTTCGGCCTCTAAAAGAATTGGGCATTCAGGAGTTCATTTGTGCGTTTCAGGTGCTGATTCGAGCACTGACAAAAAAGCTGCTGGTATGGCTTGTCAACATCAGCAAATAAAATTTTCGGCTCAACAGACTTTAGAAGAAATTAGATGATATTATAGCCCATTCATCAACAATTATCTACCAAACTATTAGGGATTTATTTTCCAGTTAAAAAATCCAAAAAAGTTAATCCGGGAAAGCTGAAAGATCCAAACAAGAACAATTTATATATTTTTTTTAAGAAAGAAAGAAAAAGAAATTTTCGCGAATAAAGTCCTTTCTACTTTAGGCTAGAGGTTCCTAACATGTGGATCAGTTGGGGGTACTCGAATTCAAAGTTGTTAATGGCGGGAACAAGAAAACATAAGGGATTAAAAAAGTTACTATATTTTGTTTGAAAATTTATGTAGAAATACGGGTTGCATGGAAAATAATTCCGGCTTGAGCAACCATAATTATAAGAAATAGGTGTAGGGGAAAAAATCCAAAATCCGTCTACAGGTAGAAAAGGTTCATCTAAGGAACACTTTAGGGGTAGATGCACCAAAGATAAAGTAGGAGAAAACAGTAGTTAAAAACTAAATTATTTATTATTAAAACATAACATTAGAAAGGTATTTACACAGGTGATTATTTACAGATAAGACAAGAGAGATTTAGGGTTTGTTTGTTACTTGAATTACATATAAACTTACACCTCGGTTTAAACATTAGTTACAGCCATCGCCGCCGTGCTAATAGGGAAGAGACCCCGTAGCTCGTTATGCTCACATCTACCGCATGTCTGTTCTGCTCGATTCCAAAAAGTCATCTCTTGAAGATTCAAACATTACACTCAGTTTTTAACGGAGAAACACCCACGCATCACGTGATTAGCACCGAGAGAGCGCGTGACCGTTATCTCTCGATATCTTTCCGCTGACACAACAATATTCAAATGAGCTTGTGCGGAAAGTGAGAAAATATTATTAAGAAGGAATTAAACTTACGCTTTTAAGCTAGACGGGAAAAATACAATTCCTACATTTATAACCATTTTTAATTTGCCATTTAATAACTGTGTTACTTGAATAGTTGATTAATACGAAGTGTAATTTTTAGTTATCCTTATAAGTTAAAGCGAAATCATTACAATACTGATTTCATTTGTTTTGGAGTTGAAATAATAATATTTTAAAAATGGAATCAAAACTAAAATCAAAAATAAGTCTTGCAAATCTTATTAATTCGAGCCATTTCACTCTAAAGCCTCCCAATCTAGATAAAAAAAACTTCTTTGCATAAACGGATGGTTAGAGGGGAGCGCAAGGCCATTTTATCCAATGAAGTAATTGGGCTGTAGCCCAATTTCCACACCTTCGTCACCAGTTACGCACAATGGAGTACTTCTGATATATGTGGAATACAGGTATGATAGATTGAGAAGCCGAGTAGGGTAATATCGCACTAGATAACATGTAGCACTTGAGTGTCAATAGCTCTATGTACCGACTGCCTCAGCAACTATCTCGCCTCTATCAATGCTGTGAAGTTAACTTGACCTCGACGTAGGCCCTAGAAGTTACAGATGTTTCACTGTATCACCATCAAGGAAAGTGTTAATTAATTGGCTCGTCATATAGATGTTAACGTTTAGCTAATTTAGTTAGCTTTTATGTGAATTGATACTGACACTCAGTGGCTTTAAGAGTTCATCTCGGCAGAATTCAGTACCCAAAGGGTGCGCGCCTGTGCGTATCTCTCCCTTCGGAAGTTTCTATTCTTCTCTGTTGTGAGGGAAGAGGCGTCGTGTCACTCAAACCCTCCTCTCTGACAGGAGTCAAACAGTTTGGCCAGACAGACAGACTCGGCAACAATGGCAGCTTGTCCGCACAACAAGAGGGACTTCACCGCATGATAGACTCGCAATGACACAACTCGAACCCCCGCTCTCAATGGGGACTTGATGATCTCTCTTCCCTCCTCCTCCGTATCTTTTCCCCCGAAAACAACTACTCCATGAATTCTAGGTTGACAAGTTTGGCGACTTATCGCTCCGGTGCTTGAATTGAAGCACTTTTTTCCCCACTTGATTTATGGGCGTGCCATTTAGGGATGTGTCGAAAAATTCTGAGTTTCAGAAGAGTTTGAACTAAACTGCGATATTATATTAATTTTCGCTCGACAAGTAAGGCATTTAAAGATTTTCCATTCTTGACACTTTTTGAACAGATGAAGCATCTGAAAACCTATTTACGTCAGAAAAATTTCGTTGCGAATCGAAATTCGTAAAATAAATAAGAAATTAAATGGAAAATTAATTAATGATAACTGCAAGGATATTCACTTAAAAAATATTTAGAAAAAGTTAGTGAAGTCTTTTAAGGCAGCACTTGTTGCTAACAAATGTTGAGGAGTTTGAAAGAAAAGAAAAATGAATTTTTCCGTTGATGGTGGTGCTTATGTGTGTGAGGGGGAGGGTTGCAGATAGATCTTCTTTCACTTCTTTCAGAATCAGAGCTTGGGCATTTCCTTGGTTATGGTTTCACTATTTTTCTTGATGATTGAGACCAAAGTTTTTGCTAGTAAGTTTTTTTGTACAAGTTTGGACAAACCTTAAGGAACAGTAAAATAGTCTTCCCTCAAGCACTAGGTTAATAAAATACAATATTCAGATATATTATCTATCATTTTTGACAAAAAAAAACCAGTTTTTTCTAACCTAACTAGTTTTTTCGTAAAATTTTCAGACATAAAAATATTTTAATTATAACTGGAGTGATTCCTGATCACATGATACACGTCAAATGCGCCCCGCCCATTTAATTTTGGAATCCACTGTGCGTCTAGCAGGAGGAAAAAGGGCGATGACATCAATGCACAGCTTAAAACAAGTGCAGTGTTTAATTTTTGGATGAAACGCTCACTTACGTTTGGCATGCTATTGTAACTTCAAGCAAAGTAGCACCATTACTGCACCAAATGCAATAATTAAATATGTAGAGGGACGAGACTCATGTTTATATGGAATGCCGCTGTTGAAGAATTAATTCAATTTCAGGAACCATTTTTATAAGATGGCTAAGTTCCACGACACAGTACATTAAAAGGTACAGGACGCAAGACAGAGAACAACAACACAACACAAGTACACAGACGAAGAAGAAGAGAGAGAGGCATCATGGGAAAAACCTGGATGGCTCTAGTAGCGCCACCTACCATAAAAAGGAGAAGGCAGTGAATTGTAACCGCTACAAATGCTGATTTTATTTTATTTGCCATTTTTATGGAAGTTTGAGCATTTTGTAAGGCCAAAAAGAAAAATAATTAATTGAAAAGTGAAAACTAGACACACACGCACAAAGTCATCATTCACAAGCGCAAACATTTCCAAAAATAAATTTCCTTCAACATCTACCCATTGCATTTTAGTCCTTAAAATCCACATTATGATTTGCGAGTATAAATTGGTATCGCATCATCTCCTTTCCGATATCTCCAGAGGGAAGTTCCCTTTAATAAGTAAAGTTGTAATTAAACAACGCGTGCTAGTCTTTATTCCGAACTTGCAGCTGCAAAGTATTAGACTGAGTATTATTAACTGTGGATATACAAAGATAGAATTTTCATGGATTTCGTCTGCAGATGGCATTTTTTTGTACAGTATTATTACTATTATTATTGTAATATTCATTATTATTATTGAATTTGCGTTTTAATATGAAGGAAAACAATTGCATCTATATTGAGGAAGTAGAAAAAAGTGCTTCGTTCGTGCCAAAACAAAGGGATAAAATTTTTCAGAATTGTGTGTCACTAGAGCAAAGAAATAAAGCACAAAAGAGGTCAGTAGAGTTTTATAGTTGGCCATTGACTTCAAACATTGACTTTGATTTCTGATTAGAACTTATAGCAATACATTATGCTCACTAAAATTGGCATTGGCGTTCAGCAGTTTCCCAAAAGAAACACTTATTCGCCCGAAATCGTAGAATAGATTGTGACAATTTATCATTATGTGCCATAGTTTGAGAAATATAACTACAGGTGGCTCGTTTTATTTTATTTTATGTGTGTGCTGGATTTTTCTGTTTTTTGTTTCAATTATTTTGTGCTGTTTTCTTTTGTTTAAATTAGTTATGAAATCTCTTTTTTTCAATTCCTACTATTAGTTCACACTCTCCCTATATATATATCTTGTTCAAATTTTGCAATCGATTTTAAACTAACTTCCCGATGAGCTCGAGACTTGAAACTTGAAACATAGCTCAGAACTAGATGACAATGCAATATTTATTCGCTTTCTTGTCTGTCATTTCATATTTTGCATGACGCATGCGCAGTACGTTTTTCATTATATCTAGAAAACTATTAACATTACAGACTTGGTTCTTGGGTATATGGATGGCCCATGGGATCATCGAAGCCCCCCATATTTTGACCATATCTTTGCGCATGCGCAATACATTTTTCATTATATCTCGAATCACTTAAGTAGGAATTGACTTTAAAAAAATTTTTTTTATATTACTTGTTATATTTGTCATCTGTAACTTCTACCATTTACTTTGTTTGTATTTATTTTATTTTATTTATTTTTTACCTTTTTTGTGGGCCTCACATTTCTATTAATTTGTCTTTTGTTCTCTTAACTGGCAACGTTTAAATTTGTAAAATTTAAATTTTCTCTCAATATTTGTGATGTAAATTTTGGCCGCACTTTCACCATGTCTACCTGTCCGCTGGAATGTTCTCGTCCCGGAGGGTCAACCTGCACTCTAAAACTTTAAGGTTGAGTCGGCTCTCCTGAGAATTGAAGGAATGAGTCGCTACAGGTGGGAGACAGAATAATGTGAACAATTTAGGATTTGCTCATTTTTACAAATATTTCCCGAAAGGCTGAATGGATTTTCCTTGAACTTCTATCATGTAAAAATAAAGAGTCTTGAGCTCACATTTTTTAGTGAAGATTTGGTCACGATGGCATTTAGGGGACCGATGACAAATTAATAAAGAAGAAAATGATTTAGGACAGACAGATGACAGACTTTAGAGAAAGATGATAATGATTTGCAACTTCCATCAGTGGGTTTGTTTGATAAGTGCAACATTTTCGGAAAAATAGCATGAATATTCGGGAAGATATCGTTAGGGCAGAAGTAGGGATGACAGTTATTACAAAAAAAAAAAAAAACAGTTTTCGGTTAAAACGGTTTTTTTTTCACCTCCGGTTTCACCTGGCGGTTAAAACCGCTCAAAATAACCGGTTTTCCAAAAAAAAAAAAGTTTTCGGTGGGCTTTTTTAAAGCAACGTTTGTGCAAAGAATTTTTTATTAATAATAATATGCAAAAAGTAAGATTACAAATAAGTGATTAATATAATATGTAATAATAATAAATGAGTAATTATTGCAATAAGTAAGTATTATAGACAAAAATTTTTTACTAACATTGTTTTCGCAAGAAATTAATTCATTGACCAATATTTATCGTCTAATCTGCTCATAGACTCTTTCAGCAATGTGTTGATCCGCGAGTCGACACCTCTCATCGGAAACAACATCATTCAGCCTAGATACTAATCTTTCGGACGCCATAAACTTCCGACTAAAGATAAATATTTTTTGGCTGCTAAAAACTGACTCCGTTTGCAGACAAAATTTTTTATTAGTCTTGTTTTTGCAGGAAATCAATCCATTGACCAATATTTATCTGTTCATAAAGACTCTTTCAGTAATCTGCCAACCAACACACGCCTCGAGGAAGCGGTTGTCGGTAATTGGCCTAAAATGATGAAATTCAAAGCTTCATAACTTGGAAAATTTTAGTCTAGTCGAACCTAAAATCGAACCTATCTTCCGACCCGGTTTTTTTACCCTGTTATTGGATTTAAAAAATAACCAGTTTAAACCAGGGCAAAAAAGAATAACCGGAAAAAACCGATTAACCGAAAGAAAAACCCGGTTTTCGGTTTAAACCGATAAGTTTTTCCATCCCTAAGCAGAAGTCACCAGTGCAGTAAAACCTTTTGGCAGACTACAGCAATCAATTAGAATTTTCAATTAATTATTTCGCAATAGAAACCTGTTAGCTAAACATCAATATGTCAACCGTAGGAGATAGAAATCTGTAAAATAATTTTTACTATTTGTCGTAACTCAAAATTGATCAGGTTTAAAGTAACAGCATCTCGAAACTATAGCTTTGCATTAAGTGGTAACTGCCTGAACGAGGACAATATAAAAGTTTTCTTAAAAAATCCCAAATTTTCCCGCATGTGTTTTGCTTATAACATGCAGAGTTTTCAGCCAAATTATACGAAATTTAAAGAATATTTGACAATATATTAGAGAAATATTGCATTAAAATTTGAAATATATACTTTGAATATTAGAGAAAATATGAATATTTGTTGTCAATAATTTTGTACTGCGCATGTGAGAAATGTAGCATAAATTTTCTTTCATAACTTCAAAGCCAGATATATAGGGCAACTTGCATAAAAATTCCAGCTGAATACCTTTAAGATTCAGCCTCCTATATCGGCATTGCAGCGAGGTGAATTTCAATTGAGAGCTAAATGATAAATGTTCTGGCACAAATTGATTCTCATTAAACTTGAATCTTCGAATAGTAATCGTCGAACTGCAATTTTAATTATACATGGATATTTAGGATATTCGACTTTCATGCAATTCAATATTACTAATCGAAGATTCAAGTTTAATGAGAATCAATTTGTGCCAGAACACTTATCATTTAGCTTCTCTTAGAGTACAATTGAAATTCACCTCTCTGCAATGCCGATATAGGAGGCTGAATCTTAAAGGTATTCAGCTGGAATTTTTATGCAAGTTGCCCTATATATCTGGCTTTGAAGTTATGAAAGAAAAATTACACTACGTTTCGCACATGCGGAGTAAAAAAATTATTTACTACAAATACACATATTTCCTCTAATATTTAAAGTATGTATTTCAAATTTTAATATGCTTCTTTAATATATCGTCAAGTATCCTGTAAATTTCGAATAATTTGGCTGAAAATTCTGTAAGTTAGAAGTAAAACACATTTGGTAATATTTTAAGAAGACCTTTATATCTTCCCGAATATTCGTGCTATTTTTCCAAAAATATCGCACATATCAAAGAAAACCATTGATGAAAGTTGCAAATCATTGCAAGACTTCTGTGAAACTGGGCGAGTACCATTTTCTTCTTCATCACTTTTTAGTCGGTCCCCTAAATGCCCTCGTGACCGAATCTTCACTGTAAAATGTGAGTTTAAGCGTCTTCTTTACACGGTCGAAATTCGAAGAAAATCCATCAAGCCTTTCGGAAGATATTTGAAAAAAGTCTGCAAATCCATAAGTGTTCACATTATTCTGTCACCCACTTGTATATTTATACTCGACAGTCCAACGCTCTGCCGACTGCAGTATCGACGGAATATATAAATTTATACAAACAAATGGAATGAAAAAT